>PVIU01006263.1:0-103870 GCA_004026605.1 Ondatra zibethicus | reverse complement strand
TGCTCATCCTCCCTGGTTGTCAGCTATCCCCGGCTCCTCGCCTACAGGGCTTCCCATCCAACACTGAATGCTGAACTCTGTGGCTCCTTGCTCTGCACCAGCATCTTACTGGAAACAGAAGCCCAATGAGAGCCCCAGTTAGATCAAGGCACCTCACCTGCATGCAGCTTCTTGGAAGCAGCAGCCCAATGAGAACCTTCGTTAGGTCAAGGCACTTTACCTGTGTGTCAAAATTAACAGGACAGGTCTGTTTTCTATGCTGGTCCCGCCCCCACTTTAAGCCCTTAAAGTGATGAAGAAATAAAATGAGGGAGAGTGCACAGATCCTGTCCTGAGTCCACACAGACATAGCCATTCCTTCAGGGGATGGGAGTGACCTCAGGATTGGATTGTGGAGCAAGGTTTGGTGATGCAACTGAAGCCACACCTCCTGTGCTTTTCACACGAACAGGGTCTGTTTACTTTGCA
This sequence comes from Ondatra zibethicus, assembly GCA_004026605.1. Classification (NCBI taxonomy): domain Eukaryota; kingdom Metazoa; phylum Chordata; class Mammalia; order Rodentia; family Cricetidae; genus Ondatra; species Ondatra zibethicus. The sequence goes on along the minus strand of PVIU01006263.1, from coordinate 103,402 downwards.
CAGACAAGATCCACCCTCTTTGCACAGACAAGATCCACCCTCTTTGCACAGACAAGATCCACCCTCTTTGCACAGACAAGATCTGTTCCCTGCACATACACAATTCATTCTCATTCTCGTACGAGCAAGGTAGGCTAAGTGGCAGTGAAAGCTGACTTCTTCCCCGTCAGGCCCCTAGACTTGATAGAGACAGCTACCTCCTAAAAGCATGTGCTCAGCAACTGTGTTCAGAGAGCCTGCCACGTGGCACCCGCTAAGTCCTGGGATTGAACTTATTTTCTCTATTAAAGCTCAGGAAAGATTGGAAAGCCCCAACGGTGAAGCCTCCAGGTACGATTTCTAAGCGTGTACAGAATAAAATCACATTCTTTAGCATGCTGTCAGTTATCATTGCTGCTGTTTACCTGAAAGGAAAGAAACAAGATCTCAGCCCCAGTGGCCAGGTGCAAACAGGGATTGCAGCTTTAGGCTATGAGCCGGAAGGGGGCCAGTTGCCTCTTCATCCTGAAGCCAAGGAGTTCCCATTGTGGGCACAGGAGCTGCTCTCCTCTGTTTGCTATGCTGAAGATTGAACCCCGAGCCTTGAACGTGCTAGGTAGACAGCAGTCTACCACTGAGCTGTTACTGGTTTTGGAACAGGATTTCACTATTTGCACAGACAAGATCTGTTCCCTGCACATACTCAATCCACTCTCATTGTACAAATAAGTTAGGCCAAATTGACCTGAAACTCATGATGCCCCTGCCTCTGCCACCTGAGTGCTATGATTACAGGTGTGCACCGCCATGCCCAGCTATTTTTTTATTTTTCATTTTTTATGATCAGCATGAAGGGGCATCCAGAATCATCTAGAAGTTATTGCTTGTGAGTCTTCTCAATAGTCCCCTGCACCTATGCCTCCATTATTAGAATTCCACACTATTTTGCTATCTGGAGCAAGTCTTCTCGCAGCTGTTTCTGTAGGTGAGAACCCAAGGATTTAAGGAGCAACCACGCCCTGGATGTCTGGGTGTGCCTTCAGGGGTTGTACGCTGACGTCTCTGTTTTACGTGTTCCCTGCAAAACAGCAGCGGCCTCGAGGGCGTGGGTAGTTCCCTACCAGTGCTGACCTTACAGAGCTGGGCTACCTGCCTCTTGGATCATCTGCCTGAGGCCAATAAAAAGATAAGGAGAATTCTGAGAAAAGAGTCCCTCACTCTAGAGTCTGGTTGGAACCTCTCACACCAGGCTGACAAGATGGCTCGGTGGTTAAGAGCAATAGTTGCTCTTCCAGAGGACCCACATTAGGAGGATCACATCCTCCTGTCGTTCCAACTCTCGTGTGTCCAACACCATCTTCTGGCTTCTAATGGCACCCACACACAGGTAGCACACACTCACACACATGTAAATAGATTTTTTTAAAAAAATTCTAACACAATTGACAATGTTTATTTAAGGTCTTTCTCCTCTCCCAGACCTAAGTCTACTGTTGGCTATGACTTTTAGCGGAAGCAGGGAAAGGACATGTCCCAAACCTCTTGTGTAGGCCTCATGGCTCCCAGTTTTACCTTATCAGATTACAGTCCATCAAAGCACCCTCATTACTTACTGAGAAGGTGAGGAGGGGGAGACAGCTTCCTAGTAGTTCTTTGAGATGTAACTCAAGAACTACCAAAACGGCGCCTGTCTGCTGCTAAAACACCGTTCTCGCGCTCTGGAGTGTGCCTCATTCTTTCCCTTAACACCTCCCATTTTCAGTGAATTCCAACACTGCAACATACTGGCTTATCCTGAAATTCTTTTCTGCTTAAAGCTGAGGATCAGGTTGTATAGGGGTCCAGGTTCCTAGATGGTGAAGGGAAGCCCCAGGCTGCTGCAGGCAGCATTGCAGAGCTGTGCCTCCGCCCCTGCCACTGAGGGCGCAGCACCTGAGGGGCAGCCCCCAGGCCCTGCTCCCTGACAGCCCAGCTCACTGGTCTAAGTCCTCCCTGTCCTGAACAGCATCCTGGGTGGTTCTGCCATGGCCGCTCACACAAGCTTTGCTCTTGTCCTAGCCTGGCTGTTGAAAAAGGGAGCACTATTTTCCTGCAAAACTTCAAACAGCTCCTTCTGCAAGCAAACAGCTTACCTCAGAAAAGTTCGTGTTCCCATCCTCTGGTCTACATGCCAGAGGAGGTGTCCGTGCCACCGGGATTCGTGTTAAACAGCAACAGGGCTGCAGTACTGGTTTTTTTTTCCTTTTTGAGACAGGAGCTCATATAGAACAGGCTAACCTCAAGCTCCCGCAGCAACTAAGAATGACATGAACTTCTGATCACCCTGCCCCGATGCCCCTAGTCCAGTGTTTGTTCTTGCAGCACCGGGGATTGAACCCAGGGCCCGTGCACAGGAAGCAAGCATTCTTCCACCTAAGTCCTATTGCTGCCACAGTATTGGAATGTTCCTAGAACAGCCATGGGGTCAAGCTCAGCTTGAGGCTTGGAGACCCCCTCTTGTCTTTCTCGGGACTCAGCCTCTGCATGCTCTAGGTGAGCCTTGAGAAGTGAGAAACAACTGCTGTGTGCTGAGCATCAGCCCGCCCGGGCGAGAGGTGGGGATTGCACAAAGCAAAGACGTAACATACCTCCTTTCATGGTAATGAGAGAGGAAGAAAAGCGCAGGGGAAATCACAGCCCTATAATTTTTTTTTTAAATCCTTGTCAGGCAGCACTTGAGGCTGCAGGGAGGCACTGAAAAGCCAGTAAAGCAACGCCAGCATGCCCCACACCCAAAAGACGGGGCGTTGCCTGCTGAGCAGCCTGAGAAAAGGAAGGATACTTTAAGGATAGAAATTAAATAAAAACTAGATTGTGGTAGGTGAAAAATGAAATCCTACCCTCATACAGATCCCTGTTGTGATGAGGAGCTCAGCAACATACAACAAATCAATCAAAGACTGATGTTGCCAGCCTCAGCCAGCCCTTGGCCAATGCAAGCAGAAGCACCATGCATGAGCCAGCACTGAGCTCCCACCTGGGAGCCACCGGCAGCTGTAGTAGCCACGATCCCCCATAAGCCAAGAGTGAGTCTCCTATGTACTCCCACAACCAGAAGGTAGAAACGGCCCTGCTGCCCTCCCCAATGTAACATGTATAAACCATTGTTGGGGGCTGTGGCCCCAGACCCTGAATTTCCTATAAACGACTTGTTATGCCTGCAGTGGCTCTGAGCAAAACAACTTGTTTTCCTGTGTTTGTAGCTGCTCTGAGCATGAGACCCTCAGGAGTTCCTGATGGCAGGGGAGTGGTTTCTGGTGGGTTTGGCTGAGCCGTGGCTATCAGTTAAGGGTTCATATATAAGCGGCTCCAGTACACAATAAAGTTGGCATTCTTGTTTCAAGGATGACTCGTGTCTCTGTCTGTGTGTCTTTGTGTGTTTAAATCTTCAAGCCCTTGCCCGGCTCGCAAATGGTCCTGTAGTGCAGGCTCCGTAGTACATGTAATAGTAAGGGATGGTACAAACCATGACTTCCGTGCTCTGCAGACCTGGGCTTGAACCCTGGCTCTATTTCATCGCTGTATGTTCTTGAACAAATACCTCAACATTTTTCTGTGCTTCCTCCTCTTCCTCCTTCCTCTTCTTTCTCCTCATTCCCCTCTCCCTCTCTCGATGTCTGATGTCTATCTCAATCACCCACCACCTTATATACAGACTCTCCCACCGTACCCAGAGCTCACAGATTTGGCTAGACTGGCTGGCCAGCAACCCCCAGATCCTCCCATCTCTATTTCTTGTAGGATTACAAAAACTCTGAGGCTTTTCCAGGTGGGTGCTGGGGATCAGGCCTAAGTCCTAAGTCCTCGTGCTTATTTGGCAAGTGTTTTATCCACTGAGCCACATTTCCTCCACTCTTAATTGACAAGGTTGTTGTAAGGATTAAAAAGATCGCGCATCTGAAATACTTGCCTCTCTGGGAAATTTACTTCCTTCTGTCCTGATCTGTGAATTCCTAAGGTCCCTGAGGACCTTCCCCACCTTGTCCCAACAATCGACTAGGTTCTAGCTGACCTCAACAAAGCCCTGCCCACCCTGCCCGCTGAGGCCTGCAGGGAAGAAGCTACCAATGAAGGTTCCCCTAGCTTCCCCAAGCAGACCAGGCTCACATTCCTGCTAAGCTCACACCATGCCTTTGCTACTTCAAATCAGTGTGGTCCTGAAGCCTACCCTTACCCTGGACGTTTTATGCAATGAGAATATACATTCTCATTGGTTGAATGGCTCTTCTTGGGTGTTCTAAATTTGCACCTGAGACCCACCACTTCTAAAAGGTCTTGCCATCTTCTCAGAAAGATACAAGTTCACTCACCCATGGTGAGTTATGCTGTATCTTTATATATTTACTTCTTTATTCTTGGTTGTATGCGTGTGTATACATGTTCATGTGTGAGCTAATATATTTGGCTGCAAATACATGTGTGTCTATGTGTACAGAGACCAGAGATAAAGTCCAGCATCTTCCTTAATGGCTCTCCACCTTGAGACAGGGTCTCTTACTGCAAAGGGAGCTCGCCAATGTATCTAGACTGGCTGGCCAGCAAGCCTCAGGATCCTCCTGCCTCCACATCCCCAGTGTTGGAATTACAGGTGTCCACAACTGTATCCAACTTTTTATGCAGTTGCTGGGGATCCGAACTCAGGGCTTCATACTTGTACAGCAAGCACTTTACTAACTGAGTCATCTCTGCCCACCCCACCCCCCAAGTTATACTGTATCTTGACTCTTTGTTTTCTTTCCAGGGGTTCTCTTGGGCTTTTCTGCCTAACTCAAATTGCATTCCCTCCCACTGAGCCTCGAGAGTACCAGTCCCCATCAAGGCCAGGACAAGGTGCTGTGAATGGGACAAAGAACACTCTGTGGTTGCAGCTAACAGGCAAGCAAGAGGCACAGAAGCAGGTATCAGGATCGGGGTTTTGAGGCAACCTCACTGTTTCCTCCAGAGCTCCAGGCTTCATGTGTCCCTGTCACACTTCTTCCCATGAGTGCTGCTTCACACTCAGATTTCCCTCCAGCTCCCTAGTGTTGAGGACTATGTTCATGAAGAACCCACGTGCTGAGTACCATCTCCGCAAAGGTCCTACCTGCCCACCTGTCTTCATCAAGCACCCTTAATGACTCTCATAGATTCACTCAGCAGGAAAAACAAAACTTCCTTCTAATACCTAGGACTTGTTGCTCCTGACAGGCAAAAGATGTAAGTGCCAAAACTGAAACTGGAGGGAAATCTATGAGCCTCCACCTCCAGAGCTGTGGGGGTTCTCAGGTGTCAGCAGAAGAAGCCTCTGTCTCAGAGAAGTTCCTTGTAGAGTTGAGGATGATGAGACAGGGTCTCATGCAGCCTAGGTTAGCTTCACACTTAGTATGTAAGCAAGACTGGGCTTAAACTCCTGGTCCCTTGCTTCCTCCTCTCACGTGCTGGGACTGCAGGCATGCACCTTCAAACCTAGCATTCAAATGAGATGTTTATTTGAAAGTTGATTTTCTGAGACAGCATCTCACGTAGCCCAGGCTAGTCTCAAGCTTGCTCCATAGCCGAGGATGGCCTGGATCTCCTGGATGAGTGCAGGAATTATCGACTGGCTTTCCTGTGAAATCTTAACAGTCACTCATCACCGAGTGGGGACACAGGACGTGAGAGCAGCTGCTGCTGTCGCTGCTGCTGTTGTTGCTGTGTTGCTGCCACTGCTACCATTGCTGCTGCTGCTCTGCTGCTGTTGCTGCTGCTGCTGCTCTGCTGCTGTTGCTGCTGCTGCTCTACTGCTGTTGCTGCTGCTGTTGCTGCTACTGCTGCTGCTCTGCTACTGTTGCTGCCGCTGCTACCACTGCTGCTGCTGCTCTGCTACTGTTGCTGCTGCTGCTGCTCTGCTGCTGTTGCTGCTGCTGCTCTGCTGCTGTTGCTGCTGCTGTTGCTGCTACTGCTGCTGCTCTGCTGCCGTTGCTGCTGCTGCTGCTCTGTTGCTGTTGCTTCTGCTGCTGCTGTTGCTGCTGCTGCTCTGCTGCTGCTGCTGCTGCTGCTGTTGCTGCCGCCACCTCGCTCCTCTCAGAAGCCCACCCTTCCAGGTATACAAACCCCCAGACAAATTCTCCCAGAATTCTGTGCCTTGTTCTCTCGGATTTCACGTAAAATCCAGCCCATATCACTCTCATTCCTCAGGGTTCTGTCAGCATCATATAAAGGCTACTGATCTTGTTCAACTCTGAGGATTTATGGGGGGGGAGAATTGACACCTGGCAGGCGAAACATGCAAAGCTAGGCTCCTGGATGAGCCCTCACCAATCGGGCTAGCACCACAGAAAGGGACACCATCTCCAATCTTATCCAAGGTTCCAGGCAAGATAGTCCCACCTGGATTCTTTCTCACAGTCTAAGATCCTGGGAAGCAATTTGCTCTGCATGGAATAATGGCTGGATAGAGCAGGAATGTTGAGGAGAAGCTGCAAGAACCTTCCGGGATTGGAGACCAGACCTTTGACTGCCAGCACTGACTCTCCGGAACAACCATGACTCAGCTCTCAGTCTGATTAAGGACCTGCCATTATTCACTAGTTCTGTGCAAGAACTGGCAGAGACAGAAAGAAAGGGGAACTGGGAAACTGCAAGGAGCTCAGCTAAGAGGGCCTGGAATAAAGCAGAAATGCAGACATGGTCACTTGCCTGTTACCTTTCCTTCTCTCTCACCTCAGGTTCCATGACCACAGATGCTACTTAGTTTCCCAGAGGACAGTCAAGCAAACGCATGGGCCTCAGCCCTCTATCCAGCCATAACCCTGTGCTGCTGGGCACTGAGGTCTCTGTTCTACTTCCCTCCAGCTGCCAAAGTTCATTTACTCAGCCAATACTTACAAATTACCTGCCACTTGCTCCTTCCTAGGCACTGAGAGTCGAGTGTGACAGAAGGTCTGATCTGAGGTGTAATAGTGGGGGGATTTCTGAAGAGGTGACATTTGAATGTGACCAGGAATGGGAAGAATGGCCAGTGGGCAAAGGGCACTGCAGGCACAATGGCTGAGGAAGGCTGCAACCTGTGTGACTTGAAAAGGAAGGGAGGTGGGAGAGCAGGATGATGGGGGGATCTGATTGTCACTTTTGCTACCACTGTGACAAAATGCCTGACAGAGACAGCTTCAATGGATAAACCGCATCGTGGTGATGAAGTCATGGCTGCGGAAGCATTAGCTATTGGGTCATACTACAGTGACAGATAAGAAGCCTTGAGCTCAGGCCAGAGGGGTATATTTGTGCTGGCTGACCTTAGGTCAACTTGACACAAGCTAGAGTCATCTGAAAGGAGGAAGTCTCAATTGAGAAAATACCTCCATAAGATCTGGCTGTAGGGCATTTTCTTAATTAGTGATTGATGTGGGAAGACCCAGCCCACTGTGGGTATTGCCATCCCTGGGCTGGTGGTCCTGGGTTCTATAAGAAAGCAGGCTGAGCAAGCCATGAGGAGCAAGCCAGTAAGCAGCACTCGTCCATGGCCTCTGTGTCAGCTCTGCCTCCTGCCTCCTACCCTGACTTCCTTCGATGATGAAATACCATGTGGAAGCATAAGCCAAATCAACCCGTCCCTTCCTAAGTTGCTTTTGGCCATGGTGGTTTATCATGGCAATTGTAACCCTAACTAGGACAATATTGGTTACTTTTCTGTTGCTGGAATAACACACCAGGATCAAAACCAACATAAGGAAGAAACTGACAGTTCCAGAGAGACAGATTCCGGAAAGCATGGCAGTGGACAGGGAAGGCATGGAGGCAGGGGCAGGAAGCCAGCTGATTGCATTTCATCTGCACACAGGAAACCGGATAAGAACAGGAAGTGGAGGGCTACAAGCCTTCAAGGCCCACCCCCAGTGACATGCTCCAGTGAGTCTGGTCTTCCAAAACTTCACTAACATTCCCAAGTAGTGCCAACAACTGAAGACCATGTGAGCCTGTGGGGGATGATTCTCTTGCTCATGCTGTGAGCCTTCAGTACAGCTCCTCATGTTGTGATGACCCCCAACTTAAAAATTATTTCATTGCCACTTCATAACTATAGCTTTGTTACTGTTATAAATTGTCGTGTCTGGTGTGCGGGATATCTGATTTGTAGGGGGAGGTAAAACATTCCATCCTTCATGGAACCTCATTAAAACTCAGGAAACAACTCAAGATTCAGGGTGTCCCTGAAATTGAACAGTCTCCAGGTCCCTCCCTCCCCAAGCTTACATAAATGGTAAGAACTTCAGAGAGATAGTACTGAAATGAGCCAATCTTCTTAAAAGAGGCTCAGATCAACTGAGCTGCCTGAAACAGACACTCAACTCATTGAGCTGCCTACAAGCTGTGCAGTGTGCAGCAGGCCTCCAGCTTTCAAGTCTATCCACACTGTGGTGGACTTGTGCATTTGCTCCTGCAAGTAACCCACTGACCATACTCCTGCAAGTAACCCACCAACCATACTCCTGCAAGTAACCTGCTGACCATACTCCTGCAAGTAACCAGCCAGCCATACTCCTAAAAGTAACCTGCCAACCATACTCCTGCAAGTAACCTAACCTGCCAGCCATACACATCAGCCATACTCCTGTAAGTAACCCGGTAAAACTCATGGTTCACCAAGTTGGACTTTGGTAGCATTGCATCCATACTCAGGTCTGCCATCGCACTGAGTAGAACTTTGCTCATTTCTAAGAACAATTGTCACGTAACAGGGTTCTGCTCTCCTAAACAGTGCAGGACCTATCATTTCCCACCCACTCAGAGCAAGCACCTTCTCCATGTAACTCAGGTCTCAATCTTGACACCAGGTACCAATCCCCAACAGGATCTTTAAAATCAGTCCTGGGCAGGGCCCTGGCCTTGTCGTGAAGCTGTTGGTCCCTCTCCATATATCAAGACATGACTCTCAGAAAGTAAGTAGTGACCTTGTTGGAATAGTGGCTGCCATTATAGAAGCAGACATCACAGTTGCCCAGGATGGTAAAGCGTGATCCCTGTAGAGTTGAATTAAAGACTATACAAAGCAAATGGACTGGCACTTTATTTATATCATCTAAATTTTTGAAGGGTGAGCAGGAGCTGGATGTCATGGGGATTCTGTGTACTCACTGATGAATGAAGATTCACCCTTCTAGGGGTGTATATGTGCAGGTGTGTGTGTGTGTGTGTGTGCATGCGTGCACGTGTTCATGCACACACTCTCAACCCTACAACAGGCCTTGAACCCATAGGCCCTGCCTCAGTCATTTCTATGGTCACTGAATCAAAGCAAAGCCAATGAAGAGATGGCACAACAGTCAGTTGCCACATGCCCCAAGCTTACACGACCCCCAATGGAGGGTCTGCACCTCATATTACTGCCTGAGCGGAGCACTTGTGGAGAAAAACCCAGGGTTAATACTAGACTCGCTACCTCCCTGGAAACAGACCAAAGAGCTTTCATAGATCCTGCATCAAGGTAAGCTTTGTTGGGGAACAGGGACAAGGGAGACTGTATGGACACTGTCTCAGACCTAGGATGACCATGCATGGCCTCACTTTCCTGCAAGAGGGACTTCTGCTAGTCAACTGGAGTCCCTGACTGGGGAAAGGATTTAGAACTGTTTGAACTTCTCTATCCCAATAACAGGCATGGTGATGTGTACCTGTAATCCCACTCGGGGCGGGGGGGGAAGGGTTGAGGCAGGAGGATCACTAAATTCAAGGCCAGCTTGGGCTAGACCCTGCTGGGAAAAGACACAGATAGTAACATCTACTGACATCCATGGGATCCACTGGCCTCACTGTACTCTGAACAGGGTGGACACAGACTGAGGTTCCCCGACATCCTCCAGGCCATGGCCCAAGTCACTGCATGCTACTGGGGTGAGCTTATCTCTGGACTTTGGACTTCAGATCTTCAATCCCCTCCACTGAGCTTCCCAGCGTGAGGTTCAGAGCAGGGGATGCTCTATGATCATTCTGAGCCCATTCTCGTACTGTAGAGGTCAGGGAAGGATGAAAACACAAAATCTTCAAACCCAGCTCAGCCCCTGCTCATACCAAGCCAAGTCCTCAGGGTCCTGTTGTCCCCTTGAGCACCATCCCCCCACACCATATTTCTTCTCTGTCGCAGAGACAGCTGTGGCAGTAGGCAGCCGTTTACTTGAGTCAAATAGAGGAGGAACCTATGCAGAATATAAACTATCAAATTAAATTCTCCTCTTCAAATGTCACCGGATCCGCTCCACCTAAAAATCCAATCAATGCTGGGAACCTCTCCCTGCTCCTTGCTGGGGTACAGTGGACACAGTTTTCACCTACCACTCCAGAAGGGCTGCTGTTGCTGCTGCAAATGTGGCTAAAGAAAACAGGAATCAGTGTCCATAGATGATGTTGGGGTTCATCTCCCAAAATGGGACTTTTGTGAGCCTCAGGTGATGTGTGGAGGCAAGCTAGAAACAGCTTCATTCCCCAGAAAGAACCAGGGTACCAGAGAGACAAGAACTGGCTGAGGGTCCCTGGGTGGTTCAGGGTTGAGTTCTGACCTTCAGAACATTTACTAGGGATTTAAGGGACTGGTGAGAGAACAGGGGTTGGGAGAAGGCAAATCATTTCCCAGCACCATGAAAAAGGAAGTGAGTGAAACTTATCTCTGTATGCACTGTTGGCAAAACCACTTAGTGAGAAGAAATGCAGAGCATGGAACTTGAGCCCTTGCTCTTCCAAATACAGCCCTGGGCTGCAAGCCCTGGGTACAGGTTCTGGGCCCTCCTTCCTGAGCCATAGAATGATAGACACGGTTCACTTTCTTATGGCTCCACACAGTAAAATAGCTTCCCTGCCTGTGGTAGGGGTGGAGCTCTTGCTGAAAATGCCCCAGTGCTGCCTGGAACACCACAAACTACAGTGGCCCATGGGCCAGATAGGACTAGGGCCTTCGTTCTTTGAAAGGGGGAGGGGTGACAGTCCTGGAAATGGCCTCTAGGAGGCAGCCGAGTGTATTATGAAGAGGTGACACCCAGAGTCCCAGGCTTCTCAGCCCTGGGATCTTTCATGGGACTTGGAGGGAAAGGATGGCTGCGGAGTTACTGTCAGCATTTTCATAGACAAGGAGGAAGGTGTGGGGGTTTTGGGGCCCCTGGTCCTGTCGCCAGTGACCATGTGTCTGTTGTCTTCCTTTCCCCCAGGGCCAGCAGTTTTCTTTCAGCTCTAGAAACAGAGTAAGACCCTCCAGTTCACCCTCCACTACGTTTCCTTTCAGCGGCAAGGTTTCTTCTTGTCTGCCAAGAAATACCTTCATCCTCTGCACTTGGGGAATGAGAAATGGCCTTGCTCACACCACAGCAGTGGTCTTGCCCACACCACAGCAATGGCCTTATTCACACCACAAGGAAACACAAACCCCAAGTAATTCATGAGCACTCACCAGGAACTGTGTGCCACGCCAGCCTTTGCCTTCCCAGGGTAGACCTCACACCGACAAGCACTCTCTTGTTGCCACGAGGCACATGTGGACCTCAGAGGACAACTTTGTGGTGTCAACGTCTCTACAAAGTCCTCTACTGAATCAAAAGCTTAGGAGGGAAGCATTTTCTGAGCTCTCTCACCAGCCCCAACAGATTCTCATTATAAACTAATACGGCATCTGCCGCAGAAACACCTCTAAGACAGGAGAGGTGTGGAACATGGGTTAACTGAGAAGTAACCCCATAGGCGCAGGTATTTGAACACTTGGCTCCCAGCTGGTGGTGCTATATGGGCAGATGGTACAGTCGGGAGGAAGTATGTCGCTGGGTGTGGCCTTTGAGAGTTCTTAATCTCTCCCCACTTCTGGTGCATTCTCTCTGCTTCAAGCTTGCAGTGGAAGATGTGGTCGCTCAGCTCTCTGCATCAGCTCCTGCCACCACACTTCGCCACAGCTATAAATCTCCCTCGTACACTGGAAGCCAGCATGCTCTCCTCCTTCTGTGAGCTGCCTTGGTCACGGTGCTGTATCACAGCAATAGACGCTCCTCCCATGGTGCCCTGCTCTCTGCAAGTGTCCAAGCCTCTGCCCAGCGCTCTCCTGGTTCTCCTCCAGCTGCTCTCTGCCCCTGCCCACCTCTAAATGGTGGCATCCTGGGGGCTCTATCCTCCTTACTCAGTTCTCACCTTCCACTAGGGGTCTGGCTGTGAATCTCCAGACCCGTAATTCTGGGGAACAAGCTAAGCCCTAAGCAATAGCTTTTCACAGAACAACTAAGCAAATTTGGCTGCTGTCTTTGAACTCCACAAAGGCTTCAATCTAAAATGAAGCCCACTGGCTACCCATGTGATACTCAGAGCCACACCCACTGGCTACCCATGTGATGCACAGAGCCACACCCACTGGCTACCCATGTGATGCTCAGAGCCACACCCACTGGCTACCCATGTGATGCACAGAGCCACACCCACTGGCTACCCATGTGATGCTCAGAGCCACAAGCTTGAGCCTTTTATTCTGTGGTTCTGTTTTCCCAGGACTGTTTCACCTGTCTCAAGTACTTATGCACATCTTCTTCATTGGGAACTTCACACAGGTCTATCTGAGCTCCAGGATTTGGGCAGGAAAGGGCCAGCTGACACCTCAGCTGCCCTAAGAGATGCTAATATCCTTCCCGTGAACCATGCATCATGTCTGACCCAGGGCAGCCAGCAGTGTTATCCCACACCCATTTGCCTATGGTTGATCTAGGTCAGTGGTTCTCAACCTTCCCAACACTGCGACCCTCATGCTGTGCTGACCCCCAGCCATAAAATTATTTTTGTTGCTATTTTATAGCTGTAATTTTGCTACTCTTATGAATTGTAATGTAAATATCTATGTTTTCTGAAGGTCTTAGATGACCCCTGTGAAGGGGTGATTCAGTCCCCAGAGGGGTCGCTGGTTGAGAACTGCTGATCTAGGACTAGGCTTAGGGTCATGTGACCCAGATTCTGTCAGTGAACTATAAAAGTTTCTATGTGCCTTGCTCCTGTCTTCGGTCTTTCAATGCTGTTGGGAGCTAGGGTATTCGTCTTGCCATCTCAGGGGGGACAGAGAACAGCAGAAAGGGACAGCAACAGCTGGGCACCTGGTGGTAATGTTGAGCCATTGACCTTCAGCCCCTGGACACCTAGCTGGGACCTCATTCTAACATCAAACTAGTGAGCACCTAGACAGTTTAAGCCACAGCAAGCGAGTGCTGGGTTTTTGTAGCCAAACCCATACACTCTAGTGCTGAGGAACGTGTCCACATGGCAGGTCCAACAGACAGGAGTGCGCAATGAGCAGAACCCTCTTCCCGGACAGAGTGTGGGAAGCAACCAGTGCAAAGTCCTGCACCTACAGCAAGGCACATTGCCTTCCCTGGTCCTTGGCATCTTTCTGGGGGTGGGGAGACTAAATCAGTGGACTCCTGGGATTCTGGGTCTGGGGGTAGAAGTGGAGGGTAGGGACTAGGGGTAGGAGTGGAAGGTAGGAACTGAGGGTAGGGACTGAAGGTAGGGGTGGAGGAAGAGTTCCACTTCCTCTGTGCCTAACAAGGTGCCTGGACTCCAGGTTGACAAATCCATTCTTGGAGAATAGGACCTAAGAGTCCACCAGAGCACTTCCTGCTAATAGAGCCTGTTGGGGAAGATTTGGTGTGAGGTGCAGAAGGACATCTCTCTGAATGGTAGTGAGGGGCCCACCCTGGGCCTAGACTCTAAGCCCCCAGAGCTGCAAAACTCTCTTCTCTCTGGTCATTGGCTTCGAGTCAGAAAGTGTCTGAAGGACTTTTCCCACTGTGGAGGTCTGGGGGCCTAGTGCTAAATCAGCAAGCTGCACACAAGCCCTAGATTGTGGAATTTAGGACTATAGAGGTCACTCACAGGTGCCAGGGAAGTCCATGGAAAGTTTATGATCTCAGCCAAATGACAAAGTCTTCTTGCTAGCCCTCTTCCCATCCAACCATCATACATAAATTATGCATTAGTTCTGCATTCACTCCCCTTGAAAACCTGTGTTCTAACTGATGACAGCCAGTCGCATGTCACTATGAATTGAAGTCTTTCCCAGAACTGTTTGTTAACTAAATATCATCTCCCTTAAGGGGTCCTTGATGTGCTCATCACATCAAATAAGACACAGAGTCTATTGTCAAGAAGCAGATTGCTAGGTCTTCTTATGGTGCCCAGGAGCCCAACTCCCCATTAGCTGGCTTTATCCCTGCCATACTTATCCACACCCCCAGCCTGGATGTGAACCAGTCTGAGTGAGTCTGCAGCCTGCAACCAGTAAAGACCAATTACAGTACCCCATAGGACAGGAAACACTGCGGATTCTTAAAGAACCCAGATAAGGAAAGTAAGGGTATGAGGAGGATCTTCCTCACAGAGGGAGCCACAGCACCAAGGCCAAAACCACAATGTCCAGGGGCCATGGCAGACATACACACATACTGCTTTTTATTTGTGATTATTCCTTGTGGACAGGAGGGTTTGGTTCGAGACAATGTGATATAACCTCAAACACCGAAAGGCTACAAAAGAACTATCTGGAGATCATCTTAGAGAGGGAAGACTCATCCTCGAGCTGGAGGGACCACCCTGGGTGAGCGGCTGTCTGAGAAGACTGGAGCTTCTAAAATCAGGCCTGCTGGTTCATAGATGAAAGAGGAAAATAAAAGGAGAGAGGAAAAGGGGGAGGAAAAGGAGTGAAGTAGAGAGGAGGGGGGAGGAGAGGAGGGAAAGGGAGGGGGAGAAGAGGGGAGAGGGGGAAGAAGAGGGGACCAGAGAGGAGGAAAGGGGAGGGGAGAAGAGGAGAGGAAAGGAGGGGAGGAGAGGGGAGAGAAGGAGAGGGGAGGGTATGGGAGAGAAGGAGAGGAGAAGAGAGGGGTGAGGAAGGAGGAGGAGAGAGCAGGGAGAGAGGAGGAATAAGAAGAAAGAGCAGGATGGCAAAGGGAGTAAAAGAGAGGGGAAGGGAGAAAGAGGAGAGAAGTCAGAGAGAGAGGACAGAGACTGGGGAGAGGGAAGTAGGGGAGAGGGGAAGGGAAACGGGGAGGGGAGGGGGAGGAAGAGATAGTTGGGGAAGCTCAACCTCAGCTGTCAAAATCTTGGGTGGAGAAAAAGCTCTCAGAAGAGGGAGGGGCTGAAGAGATGGCTCAGCAGCTACAGCACGGGCTGCTGCTCCTGCAGAGGACTCCCGTTCAAGTCCCAGAACTATGTGAAGGCTCATAACTGTCTATAACTCCAGTTCCAGGGGATCTAACTCCATGGTCCAGAACTATGTGAAGGCTCATAACTGTCTATAACTCCAGTTCCAAGGGATCTAACTCCATGGTCCGGCCTCTGCTAGCATCAGGCATGCACAAGGCACACAGATATGCATGTGAGTGCACACCAATATGCATAAATAATAATTATTAAAATGCGAAAAACCAGGCTGAAAGGACACTGAAGTCATTTCATCCAATAGAATCCTGTGAGCTTTGCCCAAACATGGGGCCAAGCAGAACCAGAGTCCAGCCCTCCATTTCCTCTGAAGTTTGATACATGGATAGCAGAAGAATTCTCATGGCCAAAGCTGCATCAGTTCAGAATATTCAGGAGATGGAAAGTAGTTTCCCAACACCCAGAGCCAAGTGACGCAGGCTCTAAAATAAAATCCCAAGCATCTAAACAAGGCCATATGATCCTGTTGGCCCTGACCGGGCTTCCTAGAGCTGCCAACTCGCCCTGCAGCTCCCAGCCAGGTTTCCAGAAAGACCACACTCAGGGATAGTCTGATAAACACATAGTTGCCTCCATTAAAGCCAAATGGCCTACTGTGTGCATGGCTCTGCTCTAGGGAAAGGATTAAAGGCTCCTCTTTTCCTGCTCCAGACCCGCCCCAGTCATCTAAAGGGAAGGACCAAAGGTCACTGAGGACAGAGTGGTGGCAAGGCTGTTGGCTTCAGGTTCTGGCCTCTGCCCAGCCTAGGATCAGTTATCCATGACCTGAAGTGGCATCTTGCTTGCCCATCAGGAACCTAGATCTCATTCACTCCGTGCTTACCTTCAGCTTTAGGGATGGGTATTGACGGGCAAACTCTGCCTGCACCAGAGGAAGACCAGGAAGGGCAGCCACTTTATCCCATTCTTCTTGAGCTCCCAGCTCCTGGGGCAGCACCTGGTGGCTGCTCTGGTCACGTTTGCTGAAGGAATGAATGTGTTGTATGAGCTACTTTTCTTGTTTTGTTTAAAGACAGGGTCTCATGTAGCCCAGATAGGCCTTGAGTTGACTGAGGCTAAGAATGAGCCTAAAGTTCTGATCCTTCAGCCTCCGCCACTGGAATGGTTGGGACTGTGGGCTTCTGTGCTCCACCATCCTGTTTTAGGTGGCACTGGGAATCCAATCCAGGCTTCTGGTATGCTAGGCCGGTCGTCTAGCTCCAGCACCAAGCATATCACTATACTTTGGTTAGAATTATCCTGACCCAGGCTACAGAGATGACTCAGTGGTTAAGAGAATTTATTGTTCTGAGTTTGAATCCCAGGACCCATGTTGGGTGGCTCACAGCCACCTGTAACTCCAGCTCCAAGGGATCTAATGCACTTTTCTAGCCACCACGGGCAACTGAATTCGTGTGCACATAACCACACACACACACACACACACACACATACACACACACACACACATACACACACACAAATAAATAAGAATAGACCTTTAGAAAGAGCATTCTATCGATCCATATCCCTAAAATATTTTTACAAAACCACGAAAGTTTAGTTTTCTTTGTCAGACCCACTAATGCTAAGCTGATTATTAAGCTGTAAATTAAAGCAATATAGACAATAAGTATAGGCAATATAGAACAATTTAAGTGGTTTTTTTTGTTTGTTTGTTTTTCAAGACAGGGTTTCATTGTGTAACTTTGACTGTCCTGGAAGTCATTCTGTAGACCAGGTGGCCTTAAACTCAGAGATCCGTCTGCCTCTGCCTGCCAAGGACTGGGATTAAAGGTGTGTGCCACCACTGCCAGGCTAAAAATTATATCTTTAAATTATTGTACTTTCTTAATTCCTGCATGCTTTGAATTGGAATAATAAAAAATTTTGTATACAAAGGATAATGACACGTAAGAATATAACACAAATAAAGCCATTTAAACATACATACAATTCAACAGCATCTTAGTTTTGAAGTTGAAATTGGAAATACTGGGGAAATAACAATTGGAAAAGAATTTTTAGGGCAAAATGAAATAAATTAAACTCATTGGAGTCTTGAATCTCAAAATCATTTATTCATTATAACATACATTGGTAGACCTTAACACTGAAGCATGAAGATCACAACAGTGACCAAATAATTTATTCTTTACAACTCAAAATCTGACCTAGCAACCAAAAACAAACCTTTTCCCCCTTTTACAGAAAAATGAGTGCCGTGGTTTGGTCATGAACGGATTTTGAATACGATCAGCTATTCACCTTGTCACCCACTTGGAAGAGCTCTAATTTAATGTTCCAGCTGTATCTTCACTAACTCAAGGCAGCGGCTAAAAACTGCAAGTTGGGACTGGAGAGGTGGCTCAGTAGTTAGGAGCAGAGTTTGTTTTTCCATGGACCCAGGTTTGGTTTTCGGCACCCTCATGGTAGCTCACAACCAACTGAACTCCCTGAGGGACCCAACGCCCTCTTCTGGGCTCCTTAGGCACTGAGTTGTGGGGTGCACAGATACACAGGCAGGTGAAACACCCATATACATGAAAAAAAATTTAAAAAAAATATTTATAAAGAACTGCATGTGTATTAGTTCTGTTGCTGTTTGAAGAGACAAGGTCATCCCTTCACCATGGGGCTGCTGATTCATAACCCATACCATAGTCTATGGGCTGTGGCTTGTCTCTTTCTTTGCTTTAATTGAGAGCATGAACTAAAGGGTGCTTGCTAAAGTCTTCCAAATTCTTACAGGTTGTTTCATCGACAGTCAAGTGTCTGGTCATTTGCTTTCATGATTCATATTTAGGGAAACTCCTTTCTTAAACCAAACATATTCATTTATTTGTTTGTTTGTTTGTTTGCTTGCTTGCTTGGGGTCAACATATACTCTTAACTGCTACCATTTCTCAGACCTTAGACTGCAGTGCAAGCCACAGAGATGAGGTCACTGTGGTAGTTTGAATGGAATTGGTCCCCATAAGCTCATAGGGAATAATGGAACTATTGGGAGGTTGTGGCTTTGTTGGGAGAGGTGGCTTTGTTGGAGTAGGTGTGGCCTTGTTGGAGGAAGTGTGTCACTGTGCAGGTGAGTTTTGAGGTCTCATGTGTTCAAGCCATGCCCAGTATCTCAGAACATTTCCTCTTGTCTCTGAGTCAAGATGTAGGACTCTCAACTCTGGCACCATGACTGCCTGTACATCACCATGTCCCACCATGATGATGCTGGGCTGAACCACTGAAACTGTGAGCCACCCCATTAAATGGTTTCCTTTATAAGAGTTGCTGCGGTCATGATGTCACTTCCTAGCAACAGAAACACTAACTAAGACATTTACCATGTTCTCTGCCCATCATCTCAGCCTGGGGTCCTCACCGGGTGGGCCAGGCAGTAGCGTTTCCTTGACATCAGCCTAGCCAGCACCCTGATGCACCTGTTTTTCTGCATGCCTGTCTTTCTGGAGACTTCCACTTAGTACGTATGGAAACAGCATTTGCTCCCTAAATAAATGTCTTGTGGGAGGAGAGGTGCACCTGCACCATGGCACAGGTGTAGAAAAAGCTGCCTCCCTCCCTCTGCCTTGACAGTTCTGATAGTTGAATTCCGGTTATAGGCTTAGCAGCAAGCACCTATACCTGATGGGCCATCTTGCCAAGCCATCTCTTACTCTTTTTATGCCCATATTACATTGGTGCCTGTCACAGCACCTAGACCCTGTACTCACTGTAGCAAATGGGATTCACCTAGAGGCCAATGGGCTCCCAAGAAGTGGGTAATGGGTAGATGAGAGCTGGTTTAACAGCTAGAGAGAGCTCTGGGGATGAGCCCGAGGGGTGATAACAGGTCAGGTGGAGAACTCACCTTCATCCAGCAGGGCCGGTGTTAGAAAAGATGCTGTTGTCTGAACATGTGCACATCCTAAACTGTGCTCATTGACTAAAGCAACGTGGGGAAGAAAGGATATGGAGTGCATGGATATGGAGATGGGACCTGCCTGCCAGCCATCTTGGCCTCATCAGCAAGTTCAAAATCAGCATAAAACTTTGTCTCAAAAAACAAGTGGTGGTTCATGACAAATGGCATCTGAGGTATATGCACACACATACACATACATGTGCACATGTAGCTGCATTCTTGAGTATGTACATGTATATGCAAGGATAGAGAGAGAGAACACAATGAGAAGGGCCCTTGCTTATGCAAGAACAAACATTGAGAAACTAAGAATAAAAAGACCTACAGACAGCATGCACACTTGTAAGCCCAGGGGCACCTGCCCAAAATTATCCCAATATTCTAGCCTGAGAAAAACTAGAAACAGCACAGATAGGGATTCTTTGACAATAAAGCCCAGCTATGTTCAGGAATCCTATATAGTACTGAAAAAGAATCAGAGCTGTAAGCGATAGCATGGATGGATTTTAACAATATAAACTGACCCAGAAAATAGCAGAATTTACATAGCATGAGTCTACTTACAAAAAGCTTTAAAATGCCTGAACTAGAGTGGATTTGTTGTGGCTATGGGGAAAAACCAGCAGGAGGTTAGGGTGGGTGGAGCCCAGAGTAAGGTCACAGGTACAGGGGCAGTCTTCGGCTGGAGCCTGGCAGCCGTCACACAGCTTGTGGAGTCACTCTCAGTAGGATGGCGACAGTCATAAAGTTTCAAGTCCACATGCGTTTCAATATTACGTTCGCTTAGGCTCATTCTGTTCCTGTGATAAAAAAGACTCTGACCAAAAGCCACCTGGGAAGGAAAGGGTTAATCTGACTTGTGCTCTCAGGTCACAGTCCACCATTGAGGGAAGTCAGGACAGGAACCTGACAGGGTCGGGCTCTCCTACATCAACTAACATTCAATACACTCTCTCAAAGATTTCACACAGGACAATGGGACCTCAGCAATTCCTCAATCGCGGCTTCTCCTGGGCTGTGTCAAATTTATGGTTAAAGCGAACTAGGACAACATAGTGTGGAAAAAATTCATAAAAATGTGAGAACTTTAAAATACTACATGCTAATATCTCCAGCCATGAAATATCCTCAGGGCGAAGGTCTCAGTTAATGACGGCAGCATATATTGACACTGTGGACAGCCTCTCCGATTGCTCTGAAATGCAGAGAGCAACCCATGGATTCTCTCTTAATCTCACCTCACAGCTGATGAGAACTTGTCCCACGAGTAGAAAATGTCAGCTTAGCCTCCTCTTTGTCCCTGGCACTTGTAACCACAGGTGCCATCTTCAGTCTGTGACCTTCTCTTTGTCCCTGGCACTTGTAACCACAGGTGCCATCTTCAGTCTGTGACCTTCTCTCAGCCGAGTGCCTTTGGATGGGTTTAGGTCAGTCAGTATTTGATACACTCACCTGCATGACATCCACAGGCTTCAGGGCCTGTGACTAGAGTGTGCACCCCCTGGCACTGCTCCGTGTGCGGGCATCACCCTTCCTCCACCGTAGAACTTTGGAGGACCCTATGGGGTGGACTTGGAAGTCTTGCACAGCTTCCGGACCTGCAGACACTGCATTGTATAGAGGAAGGGGAAATCTATGATTTATTAGAGAGAAGCTGGTGGGATCCTGGGATCTGTCAAGGAGGATTAGAGCTGCTGTCCACTGGGGGGCCACACACCAGCTGCACTGCTGAGCCCTGGAGGCTTCAAACTGGCCTAAACTGTGAATCAAAAGTTTGGGGGACAGGGAAGGGAGGGAAGTGTAGCGCGATTTCTAATTGGTCTTAATAATAAAAACCCTGAGTCAGATATTAGGGGGTGAGAACTGGGAGATGAGAGAAGCAGAGCAGCCGCCACTGAAGTTCTCACCTCTCCAAATGCTCAGACAAAATGGACAAGATCCTGTCTCCACGAATCTTCAGACTGAATCATGAGCTCCTATCTCCTCCCACCTTATATTCCTCTCTCTGCCCAGCCTCTACTCCCTGTCTCTACCTCCCGAGTGCTGGGATTAAAGGAGTGAGCCACCACAACCTGACTCTGTTTCTCTTTTGAACTGATTCAACCTCACGCAGCTCAGGGTGGCCTTGAACTCACAGAGTTCGGTCTGCCTGTCTCCCGAGTGCTGGGATTAAAGGTGTGCGCCCCCACTGCCTGGCCTCTATGGCTAACTAGTGTGGCTAGCTCCGCACTCTGATCTTCAGGCAAGCTTTATTTGTTAAAGCACCAACAAAATATCACCAGAGGGAGGGGGGACAGAGGAAAAGAGGAAAGAATCCCTGAGGACCAGGGCCTCCGATTAAGAAGGAGGCTCATGTTGTTTCAATCCATGGCAGAAAACAGAAGCCAAACACACAGGAAAGTGAAGACAGGAGGGTGATATTTCCTGTTCTCCCCTTCTCCTGTCTGACCCAGTTCCCTTAAGAGAGTTCACCTTCTCGAGAAAAGCATCTGTCCACTCACGGGAACTCTGCTCCTGGAACCCAGGCACAGCCCTACTGTTTCTGACTCCCAGTGCTGATTGTGCATTTAGGGAGAAACACCTGGGAGAGGGCGCAGACAGAGCATTGGAGCCTGCAGATAAACAGAGCTGCGGATGCTGCCATCTGGACAGGACGCAGCTGTTGCACTCAGGAACTCCCAGCAACTGTGCTTACCCAAACACCATCAAGCCAGCACAAATTCCAACCTGGGTCAGGGAGGGGACCTCAATGATCTGCCTTGTTGGAGGAGCTATTGGCAGCTGATGGCATCACTTTCCCTGGGGGATGTGGTCTCAGGTAGGCCATGCTCCAATAGATGGCCCCACCCCTATGTGAGTACAGGTAGCACATTGGACTCGAGGGGTTATTAATAGTGGTTTTAAAAATAGGATATGACTTAGGAGGAAGGCTAGGTGGGATCTTCAGGGAAATGGGGGGGTGGATATAAATAACATGCATTGTTTAATGAATAAAAATTTCAAAGAATAAATAAAAAATATTATTTCAAAAATATTTCTAGATGGGCGCATTAAGCAAAGAGAAAAAGAGAAAGAAGTAACATATACATAAAATTAATTTATTTTTACTTTTTAAAATGTATTATTTATTTGCTTATGGTTTTTAGTAAGGATCTCTTGTAGCCCAGGCTGTCCTTGAATTCAATTTGTAGCCAAGACGGCCTGGCACTCACGACCCTGTTAGCGCCCTCTTCCTGGTGCTGGAATTACAGGTGTGCACCATCACACCCAACTTAAAATTTGGTTTTAATTGGCAAATAATGATTATCCGTATTTATGGGGCTTGGTGTGGTTTTTAGGCATGTGAATAAATACCTCATGGAATGGTTAAGTCATCACCTCACACATGTATTGTTTTGATAGTGAGAACATTAAAAGTCAATCCTCTTAGCAATTTTAAAATACAAGGCTCATTATCCTTCAGTGTAGTCACACGGCCCAGGTTAGAGTCCCGAACCTTGAAATATTCTGACCAATATCTCCCCATTTCCCTGATCTCACCAAGAAATGGACACAATTATTTCAACAGCATATGAAATTTCATCCAGTATTATAAAAGGCCAAAACCTTTACAAGAAGCTTATTTGTGACTGGGGCCGGGTGGAGTGCATGTCGAGGTCAGAGGTCAACCTCATGTGTTACCATTCAGGTTCTCATCACTTTCTTTTTGAAGCAGGGTCTCTCACTAGCCTAGAACTTGACGATTCTGTGATGCTGACTGAACACTGAGCACATACACATACACACACACACACACATACACACACACACACACACACACACAGAGAGAGAGAGAGAGAGAGAGAGAGCTCACATTGAAGCTTTTGGTTGTAGTCATTTTGAAAGACACTGGGCAATGACGCAGGCTGCCTGGACAGAACATTTTATAAACTTTATAAACATGCTCTCTGACACATCCACATACATCTCCAGATGTTCCAACACCCACAGGCACACACAGCGTGACCACCTAGTCTCATGTGCATAGATAGGCACTTGCCCACATATTTTTTTGTAGGCAGCATAAACAGCTTTCCACCCACACTGGAGAGAACTGTCCCCCACCAGGAGGAGGTCCCCATAGATCTCGGGAGCAGGAAGCATGTCTGCAGACCATTCACAGAAGCCTGGTCCAAGGGGGATAGGACGGAGCCCGGAGGCTCCCCAGCATCCACAGTAATGCTCTGGCTGTCTCCGAAGAGATGACGGTATTGGGCTATTTAGGTAAGATGGAGTGTCCCAAGAGGCAGAAACCTACAGTAATCACAGAGGACCTACCCCTGAGAAGTGCAGGGAAGAGGTACTGATGGGCAAGGAAAGGTTATGAAAGACACAACGAAGATGGGAGGGACGTGTGTGCGCGTCCCGTTGTTTGATATCATATTGACAGCGGTTAGTTTGCCATGCTTTGTAGAGAGATGAATTGACATGGTCTTCTGGAATGGCCAGCCCATCAATTAGCGCTCTGCTCAGACCCTAGTTTTGCCTTCTCCAGGAACCATAGTCCCCAGTGATCCTACTGTGAACTTCCCAAGCAATTTACAGCAGACACCCAGAGCAGAGTTCTGAGGAAGAAGCCACTGGAACCTCTTGCTAAAAGAGATTTGATTTGAATGAAAAGTGTCCCCTACAGGCTCACATATCTGAACACTGTTCCTCCAACTGGTGTCACTGTTCGGGGAGATCATAAAGCCTAGAGAAGGTGGACCATGAAGGAAGAAATGAGTCACTGGGGCAGGACTTGAGGTTTTATAGTTGGACCTAACTTCCTGGCCATTCTCCTCCTTGCATGTGGATGTAATGTGACCTGCCAGCCTTTTGCCTTCCCTGACTGCTGTCATGTTTTTCCCACCATGGCAAACAATATTTCATCTAGAAACGTAAACTAAAATAAACCTCTATCCTCTAAGTTGCTGTTCTCAGGGTGTTTTATCACAGCAACAGAGAGAAAGAGCTAAGACAACAATCTCATACAACATTGTTTAATTTGAATTTAGAAAGAAACATTCAATCTATTTACTTTTAAACTGAGAACAAAGACTTAATTTTGATATATTAGTGCTACATAAGGTATATGACCATTAATGACCAAGAGAAACGGGCGTCATGAGAATACAGTGAAAGGATGAGACTAAAGATGATAAATAGGTGGGGACACAGCAGAAGGGAGGGGGAGGCAGGGAAAATGAAGAGAAAAGCAATTACGTGAATAAAGATGGAAGGCAAGGTAGGGCTGAGTGGGCACAAGAATGTCATTTTTAAAAGTGAGTGTGTGTTCTGATTTAGCTATTTTTCATTAACTCATGTTGTTAAACATGGTGCTTAGATCACCTATATTATTTCTGATGGTGTGTGTGTGTATATGTATGTGTATATATGTATAAATTTTTATGAAGAGATGGGTGTTAAAATCTTCAGTTACAGTCGTGTATTTTTCAGTTTCTGATTCTATCTGCTTCTGCTTTGTGTGTTTCCCTACCTCTTGTCAGGCACATACATGTGTAGAATAGCTGTATCTACCAGGGAGCAGATCTCTATCATTCAAAGCATTCCTTGACAACTTTCCCTGTTCTTGGGTCTACTTTTTCTCGTATTAATGTAGCCATTTCAGCTTTCTTTTTCTTCCAGTTGAGGTAAAAGTCACACAGCGCACCCCTTGTCATTGTAACCATTTCTAAGCATTTAGTGAGGTTAATATGCTCAGGTTGCTACACAGTAACTCTCAGCCCGTTTCCATAGTGAAAGCTGAAACTCTGTAAACATGAGATAACATCACATCCATTCTTCCCTGCCCAGGCGGTAACCTCCATTTGTGTTTCTGCTTTTATAACCACCGTTTTCTTTTAGCACCGTTCTCTGGTGCTAAAGAATGCTCCGTGGCATAACACACACTCTGGGTACTTTAGAGAATTAGAATTACATACTGTTTACCTTTTGGTGACTGGATGGTCTCACTTAGCACAATGTCCTTGACTTTCATTCATGCCTTTTATGTATCAGAATTGCCCTGCTTTTAAAAGCTGAGTAGTATTCCAACTTAGTCTTGTTCATCTAACCAGCTATGGGAGGATGACATTTAGGTGATTTCTGCTCCTTGGTTGTTTTGAATAATGCGGTTTTTATGAGCATTTTCAAATACTGTTTTGAGACCCTGCCTTCAACACTTTTAGATATATCAACAGCATTGAATTGATTGGACCACACATGATAATACTGTTTTTTAGTTTTTTGAGAACCCACTGGGTCATTTTCCATAGTGATTACAAATTATGCATCACTTTACTTACCTTGATTATTATTATCTCAACAGTAAATTCTTTCCATCATTCTCTTAGACTAAACTGATTTGTATATATACATTTAAAGTATGTCTTTTACATACAATATATAACTGAGATTTCTGTTTTATTGATTTTATTTTCCAGTCTCTTGTCTTTTAATTGGGGAATTTAGACCATTTAGATACAATGTAATTTAATGTAATACAACTGATATAATTAAATTTAGGTGTGCGTGTGTGTGTGTGTGTGTGTGTGTATGTGTGTATGTGTGTGTGTGTGTGTATGCGTGTGTTTGTGTCTGTCTGTCTGTCTGTCTGTTTCTAAGTGTTTTGATACATGGACACTTTCAACCCAGGTTTTACTTCAAACTTGCTATCCAGCTGAGGCCAACATTGGATAATAGTAATAGATACTCTTTAGAAGCACAGATCTTCCACACAGGGAGGTATTTAGACCCAGGTGGCTTTATCATGTTCTTGAAATCACCAAGCGTCTATGAGAAGAGGGTCTTGATCCTTGGAATAGGCCAGTCTGGGAGCTTGTTCACTGGTGGCCCATCCTGTCCTCCCAGATTGTAGGCATGCTTGCCCATGCCCAGCAAGGTTTGTCATTTTGTTAAATATTTGTTCCCCTCTGTTTTTTGTTTGTTTGTTTTGTTTTGTTTGTTTTTGTTTTGTTTCTCTTTTCCAGTTCCTGCCTTCTTTTGGCTTATTTGAATATTTTATTTTGATTATACTGTAATTTACCATTAGCTTTTAAAGCTACATCCCTTAATGCTTTTCTGGGAAGTATAGTAACCACATTAGTTTTTCACTGTGATTAGAGTTATACTTTACCACTACAAGAAAAATGCACAAAGCAAAACTGATGGTTTTAAAATTATATCTAAGTATAAAACACAATGTGAAGGACAAACCATACAGTTCATTTAGTGTTAACAAGTAACATGGTGAGTAAATAAAATATTAATAAAGTTTAACATACGTATAATATTCCTGAAAACTATACAAGAAATTCTGTTGGCGACCAGTGTCAGGTCCAAAGGAAACTCTATTTCCCCAAATTATGGTGGTTGGACAAAAACCAGCTTTCCTCAAGCACTCACGGAGCCAGCTCCCCTCTGCCAAATGAGCCATTTCCCTTGTCACTGACAGAGGGACAAATGGCTGTCTGTGGTGCCTACAAGCTACCAAAGTGCACGCTGGCCCCAAGGCTCCCTAAGTTTCCCCAGTGCCTGTTACACATCTCAGAGTCCTTGCTGGCTTCTTAGCTCTTCTTGCCCCTGCCCTACCCTGAACATCCCCAGCTCATGGGCTCCCTCCCCGGCCTGCTCACTCTTATAACCCTGCTATTTAGCTACACTCTCCTCTCTTTCGCCTGTGCTTTTGTCTTCAACTCTCTCTCCCCCCCTCTCCTCCTCCCCTCACTCTCTCCTCCCTCTCCACTCTCTCTCCCTCCCTCCCTATTCTCCTCTCTCCCTCCCTCCCCTATTCCCCTCCCTCCCTCTCTCTCTCCTCCTCTCTCTCTCTCTCTCCCTCTTTCCTCCCTGTCTCCCCCCTCCCCCTTTCTCCCTCTCTCTCTCCCCCTCTCTACCCACTCTTTTCCCTCTTCCCCTCTCCCCCCTCCCTCTATCTCTCTGTTCTGCTCCTTCTTCTCTCGTGGTCAATCCAGTCTGCTGGCTCTGTTAGGTCCACTATTTTCTTTCTCTGACTGAACTCTGACTCTTCTCTCTCTCGAGACTGCAGTGAAACTTTCTTCTTAACCATGGAGCTTACATAGCCAGTTTATATAGCCAACCGAGGTGAGGCAAGGGTGGGAGGCAGCAAGTGGGAGGGAGTCATGTCGCACAGTAACTTTCTTTGTATATTTACTTTTACTAAATTTATGATTTTTCAAAACAATAATTTGTAAAAGTCTTACTGTCTAAAATATCCCTTGAACTCCAAGAATGATGCCACTGGCTCAGTAGTTAACAGAGCTCACTGACCTTGGAAAGGATCCAAGGAGCATCAGTGTTCCCAACACCCACATCTGGCAGCTGGCAGTCACCTGCAACTCCAGGAGACCTGACACCCTCTTCTAGCCTCTACCCGCACTGCACTCATGCATGTACATACCCACACAGAGACACATGCATACACATAACTTTAAAAAATAATTAAACCTTAAAGTATTGTAGAACTGCTCAAATACACAAAAATTTGGAAAGCACAGCTTTCAAAGGGCTGATCTGAAACAATGGGAACCATACAGCAGCGGGCAAAGCAGTTGTCTGGATAAGTGAGGTGGAGTTCAAGCAACAGGTATATGCATGCGTGGGCATGCACCACATACACGCACTAAAATAATGCAATAATGATAGTAATAGTAATAATAATAAATACAGATAGATGATTGATAGATACATAGATAGATAGATGATACATAGATAGATGATGATAGATAGATAGATAGATAGATAGATAGATAGATAGATAGATAGATACTTGCAAGAGACACAATTCTTCCACATAGAGAAGATTTATGTTCCTAAAATCACTGTCTATGAGAAGTGGGACCCAGCTTAGAGCAAGGCAGCTCTTGGGGAATTCCCTTGCCAGGGTCCTCTGTCTGACCTAGATGGGCCTGGAGGGTGAGACAGGATAGAAGGAACATCAGAGTACCTCTTCACAGACAAGGGAAAGCTCAAGGCGCAGGGGATCATCAGACCACCCAGGTCACTCCTCCATCCTTGTTCTCAGATGCTGCATAGTCTAACACGGGCCTCCTGGGTTGCAGAAGCTCGTCCTGTAGCTACATGACCAACAGCAGGTCCTTTCTTCTCACTGAGGGGAAGATACAGAGAGTTGTCTTCTGCTGTGTGGGTGACTTTTAGGAGATGGTTTGAGTCAAACTGTAGTTTAAAAACACTGCCTGTGCTCAAACACTTCAAGTATTTTATTACTAGGTCTACAGTACATAACAAAGTAATTGTGTAATTAAGAGATAATGTCAGTGCTGTAGAACAATGTTGACAAGATAATGGCCTATCAAAACCATGAAATGGCAGAGCAAGTGAACAGATTTATAGATAGAAAAACAGAAAAGCAAATAGCAGCAGGCCATGACGTTCTTTGTCGTCCAAGTTGATGTGTTTCCCTCAGAGCCAGGTTCCATATCAGCTTCCAGGCTCTGACCCACGGCGTGCCCCGGGGGCATTGCTGTGTATCCCTGACCATTTGGAAATGCATGTCAAGACTGAAGAAGGCGGGGTCATCTGGAATAACTCGTCCCCAGGCTCAGGGAAACTGAGTCACACACAACAAACTGTAGAGATGACAGGGTCACTGAGTTCAAGCCCTCTTCCGTCCCCCAGTGTGGCCAGAAATGGCCACGACAAGGCCAGTGTTAGGGAGAGCTGGGCCTGGGTAGCTGCTGAGCTGATTCCTAGGTCTTGGCATAACTCTAGCCAGATTCCCTTATTTAGAACCAGTTCCTTCTGAGAGAGGAAGGAGCTAGAGACAGAAAGGAGATGGACTGTGACCTTTAACCCCCAGAGAAGTCCCAAAGGATCAGGCTTCCCCTAATGCCCTGGGACCTCTTAGCAAGATGTAAGTCAGAGGAAAATGCAGCTCAGACGATGAGGGAAGCACTAGTTCATGGGAGGGAAAGAGTCTCAACACCAGGAGAAGAGGATCCTGTCTGCACCCGCATGAGTGCTGGCATTAGGACCGGAACTGAATTCCACCAAGTTGGTCTGTGACTAGATAAATCATCATTTTCTGCTTTCTAGGCCACTGTTTTCTCTCTTTTGAAATGAGAGTGATGAACCCAGCCAAAAGACCCCCAGCTAAGGTTGCCTTCTGTTTCCAACTAATCTCCCTGGAGGCTGGGCTGATCCCAGGCTGGCTGCTCAGGAGTGTCTCCCAACTCTGACATAGGCAGAACCCAGGGAATGTCACAGGAGCTTCGCAGTAAAGAGAAGTTATGGGATCAAAACACATCTGACGCCAGAGTAAAGTAGGGTAGGGGGCATCTCTATGGGGCACAGAACCCAGGGGAGAAAGTATCAGTGTTAAAGAGATGTGAGTTCTGCCCTCCCAAAGTTTCTTGCCTCCCTGGGGCTCCCTCTGCTGGGCACCCTTCCGCTCCCATGGAGTGGCTCTGTCTCCCACTGAGGGAGCATCTGACTGCTCGTCCTGTGGGGTTTTTACCTGTAGACCTGTTTAGGTTGACTTCAGGGTTAGACTTCTTGAGAGCACAGATTGTCTTTGCAAATTGAATAATGAATGTTCACTAGTCTGCTGTTCTATGGAGGGAAAGACAAACAGAGAAGGTTGGAGGAGCAGGGAGAAAGGAAGGAGAGAGGAAGAGAGGAAGGGGTAGAAGAAAGAAAGAGGGAAGGAAAGGGGTAGGGGAGAAGGAGGTAGAAGGAGAAAATGGGCGGAAGAGGGGGAAGGAGGAGCAGAAAAGGAGGAAGAGAGAGAGATCAGATAAAGGGGAAGGAGGAAGGAAAGAACAGGAAGGGAGTGGAAGGAAGCACAGAATAGTTTGAAATCCTGCCTTCCTTTCAGGACCATAGAAGCCCTACCTGCTTGGCCTCCGTGTGCTCCTGAGTCTGTCTCTGTTCTCTATTCCTTTGTCCCATCTAAGGATCACACAGAGGGGGAAAAAGACATGGCTTCCCTCCAACTGTCTTTCCCTGACTTGCTCACCTGCCTCAGCTCCCTGCCCAGAAGCCAGAAGGAATACAAAGATTCAAATACCTCCCTTAGGATCTTCAGTTAGGATCTTCAGTACCAGGGTGGGGGATGGGCAAAGGAGAACATAAACTGGAAAAAGAAACCCCAGATGTGCATGCAGCAGCCAGCTGCCCGTTCTTTTGAAGCACACTGCCTGCCCCTCTCACAGACAGAATTCTGCTTCTTTCCAAATGGCACTTTGTTTATCTAACATAGGTTTTATTTAAAAAAAAATAGAATTACAATGAAAGAAGTAAGAAGCCTGCTTCTAATCCCCCGGGTGACTGTTCATAGGTACGTGGTTTTGACAGGTGGCAATCACCAAATATTCCAACTTTCTTACAGGCTTTTCTGTTTCATATGCATCCATAAGCATTTTCCATGTGGCTACCCTGACTCCCTAATTACCCCTTTAATGGCTGCTTAATATGCCATCAGGTTGATGGGCAGTAATTTGCTTAAGCACGCCCCCCCCCTTAGGATCTAAGAAACAGAAAGCCATACATGGCAAAGGCAGCGTCTCCGCAATGTGAGTTGTCAGGAAGTGAGTAGGTCTGGGTTGGAGGTGGCGTGGGGCTAGTGGCCTTGAGGGTGAGCAGGACTGCGGAGGGACACCTGATCCAGCCCCAGGACTGCGCTGTGTAACTGAGTGCTGCCTCTGAAGGAGAAACAGTCGCTAACTGTGCTGGAACACTAACACAGGTTATCATGACGAACGCTGATTTAGAGCTCTGCACTAAATATATAGATAGAAGCTGTAGCCCTGGATTCTCTCAGCCAACAAGTTAAACACTGCAATTGCTCCACCCCAAATTTGACAGAGAAAGGTCACAGAGGTGGGAGGCGGTCTGGTCTCTGGAGAGGCTGACTCCGAGTCCCTCTCCCAGCCCCTGTGTCTGTGCCCTCTGTGATCCCATCCTCCACAGCACAGCACATGGCCTGTGGAGCCTCGTCTTAGAGAGAGGTCCTGCGCTCTGCAGGCTTCATTGTTCTTTCTTTTCTTAAACTTTATTTTTACTGTTTTTTAAGTGTGTGTGTGTGTATGTGTGTGTGAATATGTGTACACGCACACGAATGCACCTCTGCCTGTTTCTGTGCATCCATGTGTGGAATGTGCACACATAAGTGCAGTACTCTAGAAGTACATGAGATGGCACCAGAGGATCCCCAGAGGTACAGTTACAGGTGGCTTGTGGGTGCTGAGAATTGACCCAGGTTCTCTTCAAGAGAAGTGTGTGTGTTTAACTTCTGATTTGTGTCTCCAGTCCACATGGGAAGCTTTCTAAGCCCTCCGCTTGGGGGCATCTTGCAGGTGGATTTCAGGAGCATGCATTGATGAGATGGGCTAATCCCAGTGTCCAGGAGTAGGACACCCAGATCTGAGTTTACCTGCTGAACTCAGGACTTCATCAGTTTCGTGGCTTCCTGGCATCTGTCTCTTAAGCCCCAATTGCCTGGTCTGTAAAATGGAGATAACAAAGCGTGCCTCTCAGGGCGCCTCCAGCATCCCAGATAGCAATGCATGGCACATGTAGTGTTCAGTAATGTGTGCTTGCTCCATTATCTCAGCAGACCAGAGAGAAGCTAACACTAATAGGACACATTCCTTGTAGTTAGAAGCAAGCCCTCTTTGCCCAGTACAAGACAGAGAAGAAAAATATGAACTCCCGAGGCGTGGACAGCAGGATGTTGATGGGAGTAGTAATAGAAGTGACAGTGCTGATGTGGGCTACAGGCTAACCATGTGGCATTTGTATCTCCAGCATCACTGTGAGTATGGACTGTTATTGTTCCCTTTTTAAAGTTAAGGAGAGTGGGCCTGGCTAGGAGGCCCAGTGGGCGGAGGTGCCTGCTGCTAAGCCTCATTGATGACTTGATTTTGGTCCTGGAGCTTCCATGATGGAAGGAGAGAACTGACTCCTGTGTTGTCCTCTGACCTCCACACACATACTGTGGCGCACACACACACGCACACAAATGTACACAAAGTCAATTTAACTTTTTTAATAAAAGATACAGAAAAATTAAGGCAGCCTGTCAAGCCCCAGCAGTCCTTTCTGGAAAGACAACAGTGGATTGTACAGCATAAGGGAGCCATTAGTCCCAAGGGCAGAGTACCTTGGAGGGTCCCTCTCAGCTCTGAAAGGCTCAGGTGCATCACACAAAGAAAAGGGTCTGTATCCAGCTTATGTGTGTGATATAAACATACATAGCAATGTGTGATCTCAGTGCACCCGTTTTATTATCATTAGCTATGGGGACAATTACACCAGTCACATAAGTACTTAACAGGGCACCTGGGACGTGAGCAATGTTCCCGGGGCATTTGTGGTTATGATGTCATAATGTTATGGTGGTGTCCTTGTGGGCAGGAGTCTGGGAAACCAAACTTTTCTCTTCATCCTGCACAGAGTCTCACAGATGTTACCAAGATGACCACATCCAGGTTGGCCTAGATACTAACGTGCCCTTCGCTACCCTGAAAAACTGCTTACAGACACTCATCCTGCCATTGTGCTCCTAGCTGGGTGCTGAATAAACGACTTTCTGTTCACCTAACCTGGCTCACATTCTGGAGTGTTCTGGCATGTCATCCTTTCCTCTACTCCTCTTCCTGCTTTCCTGGTTCACCCTGAAGTCCCTACAAGCTCTTTCACATGAGATAATAACATGTGGTGACATTTTAAAGTGATGAATGGACTTTTGGTTCCTGGGAAACAGAACTAGTGCCAGCGACAAAATCCTGGCCTCAGACAGGCTGTTTGGAGGTGTCTGCTGGGAGGAGGCTGGTACAACCCCAGAAGACATCCTGGCGGCAAGGTTTATTTACATTTGCTTTCTGGGTCAGTGTAGAAATGGCTTCCTCCTCTCTACTATGCCCCATGCTAGCCTTACTTAGCAGGGGTGGCCTGTAGCCCAATTACAGGATGTAGGGGCAAAAGCATTTTGTTGGGCAATCAGGAACACCTCTCTGAAAAGTATGTTGGTGACCCAGGGATAGAGGATTTCTGGTATACCTTCAAGGTACAGCAGAAAATAAAATATAGGCTAGGAGGTAAGAACCAAAGAGAGAGGTCTCAGGAAAGGGTCTGGGTTTCCAGGTGCCACCTGAAAATGGAGGTGACCAGAGGAAGCATCCAGGATCCAGACTCCTGAAATAATTCTCCAGCTCTGATATAAAGAAAGGACATACATGTATACTGAGCAGACTTCATATTGTATGCACACATTGCATGCCTGCTGTGTAAAGAGTACCAGGGAAGGCTGTAGAAGGCTGCCTACTAAGGTTACTAGATACTGATGCTGGACATACCTTGACAAAACGATAGCCCTGTTCTTCAAGGGCCTTATGAACTAGCTGAGTAGACAGAACAAAGGCAGATACATCGAGGAACTGCAAGTGTTGTCTACAGAATGATCATGAGGTTAGTAGGCAACAAGACTCCACACAGTGGCCAAAAAGCCAGTATGGCCAGCATGGTCACTGTCAAGAGAGGAGAACAGCAGCCACCTCCTGGGGTCTACAGATATAAAAGCAGACTCTGATGGATGGGCCCCTCATCAGTCTTCTTCTAAAACCCAGAGTGAGCACAGCCCGGGGTCACACCACCCCAGTGTCCCTGCAAAGTAAGAGAAAGGCCGTGCAAATGACCCTTCTCATCTTTATTAGAGAAAGAAACCCTGTTGCAGAATTTACCGAGCAATTAACCTGCAAAGCCACAGAAATACAGATGACCTGACAACTTAGAAATCATGTAATTTATCCAATTAAACATTTTGCACCATTGTAACCATACAGGTTCATGTATTAGTAACCTCAAAGGTCTCTATTCTAGACAATTGGGATTTTTCAGCTTTCTGCCCAAATGCATCTGTCTGTGTAATTATGTCATCCACGGCACAATACTGGCACAATTATGTGGCATTTTACTTAACTCTTCGTTCTTCATTATGCACCGCATATTCTACTCAGAGTTTGCAAGGTGCTTGGGAGCATGCCGCCTTCAGGGAAGCCTTCTTTTATTCTTTCACTTTCATTCTGGAAATCCCTGTACAAGTCCGCTTGGTCATAAAGAGTTTCCTGACCAGCCCAGGACACAGTGGCTTCATGTTGCTTACCTCGCCATGGTCTCATATTACCTCATCTTTCATGGGGTTGATAATAAACCCTTGAAAGGTGTTGTTTTAGATTCATTTCTATTGCTGTGATAAAATATCCTGACAAAAAGCAACATAAGAGAAGAAAGGGTTGTCTTTGTCTCACCATTCTAGGTTGCAGTCCATTATTCTTCTTAGTCAAGGCGGGGGCTCCAGCAGCTACTCACACGACTCCCATGTCAAGAGAATAGAGAATACATACATGTTTGTTTACCTGTGCGCCACTAGCTTTCTCTGTTCTTGCATAGGTCAGGATGCCCTGACCAGGATGCCTAGCCCAGGGAATGGTATGGCCCATAGTGGGTTGGGTCTTCCCTGCTCATTTAACAATGAAGACAATGAAGACAGCCCTCCACAGATGCATCTCATGTAGACTGTCCCTCGCTGAGGCTCTCCTCCCACATGGTAGTTTCACAATAAAAATTAATCCCAGTGATCACACACAGGTACCCACACACAAATATACACATATACATAAATAAAAATAAAAGCTTAAAAGTAAGTATGACTATATTCTAGGCAAGTGAAGTGGTTCAATGGTAAAGCCACTTGCTGCCAAAGCTGATGACCTGAGTTTGATCTCTAAGAACCACATGATAGAAGGAAAGAATCAATTCTTGAAAGCTGTCCTCTGGACTCCACATATGACTTATGGTGCATACATGCCTCCAAAAATACATATATGTGGTATGGGAAGTCCTTCTGTGTTGCTTTTATTGGTTAATGAATAAAGCTGTTTCAGCCAGTGGCTTAGCAGGATAGAGCAAGGTGGGAATTCCAAGCAGATAGAAGAGGAAAGAAGGCAGAGTCAGGGAGAAGCCATGTAGCCACTGCAGGAGACAGATGCCAGATGCTGAATGGAACCTTACCTGTAGGCCACAACCTCATGGCAATACACAGACTAATACAAATCAGTTCATTTAAAATATAAGAGCTAATCAATAAGAAACGTGAGCTAATACGGCCAAGCAGTGTTGTAATAATATAGTTTCTGAGCAATTATTTTACCTCTGTGTGGCCTGGAAACAAACAGGCAGCCTCTGTCTACATATATGAATGCACACACAAAACAAATAAGTAAAATGTCATAAAATTATGGCAATATTTTAAATACAATAAGACAGAAAAACATAGCATGGGTCTGGCACCACTATATAGCAAATGTTTACATTTGGACCTCTTAAGCATATGTTACATGTAACATTATATAGTTATGGCAAGACCATGCCCTGGGCAGTCACTGCAGAGGCCGTGCTGCAGTATAGTGTGTCTCAATATAGTCCCTGACTGAGCACCTCACCCATGTATGTAGCACTATCCTGAAACTGGCTTGTGATCATTCTTGGCCATGCTACAAACTGGCATTTGCAATGGTGAGTATCAACAGCTGGATAAAAACAAAAGGAGAAAACTGGCATCTACAATGGTGAGTACTGACAGCTGGATAAACAAAAGGAGACCGTGAGCAGAGCACCAGCATTCCTCGCTCTCTGCTTCCTGTCGCAGCAGCAATGTGACCAGCTGCCTCAAGCTTCTGCCACCAGGACCTCATCTCCACCACAGGCTGCACTCTGGAACTATGCACAACCAAACACCAGGCCAAACTCCGAGAATCCAGTCAAAGGAAGGGAGGAGGAAATGCATAAACAAGTGAGATCAAGATCATGATGGAAAAATCTAAAGAGACAGCTGAACCAAGCTCATGTAAACTCATAAACTCTGGACAGACAGCCATGGAATCTCCATGGGTCTGAACTAGGCCCTCTGTATGCAGGAGTCAGTTGTGAAGCTTTGGCTATCTGAAGGGCCCATGGCAGTAAGATCAGGACCTATCCCTAGGGCAGAAGCTAACCTGTTAGAGCCCATTCCATGTGAGGGGATACCATGCTCAAACTTAATGCAGAGGGCAGGGGCTTGGTCCTGCCCCAAACTTTTGTGCCAAACTGTGTCGATTCCCCATGGGAGCCCTTACCTGTTGAGAGGAGTGGACAGGTGCTTGAAGAAGGAAGTTACAAAATAATCCCACACTAGCTCAGAATTGAGTATAATAAAGGGTTATTTATTTAGGGGTAGACTTACAGATCACAGTCCTCTGCATGAATGGGGAACAGGAACCAAACCTAGAAGCCAGAGAGACAGAGAGAAAGAGAGAGAGAGAGAGAGAGAGAGAGAGAGAGAGAGAGAGAGCCTGTGTGTGTACTTTATATCGGCATTTATAGTATAAGAGGCCACACCCAAGTGGCCTAGTATCTTAAAGGCTACTGGCTGGAAGAGTTCCTATAGCACCTCCCCTTTTTATTTAAGAAAGAGAATTCCAAACCCACTACAAAACTATATACAATTAAAACAGATATCAAGTATAAAAATTAGAACTCTAACCAGCATAAACATTATTAAGCAAGGAACATATGCTAAATGTTTCAATAATCATTCAATCCTAAGAAGTCTAAGTCTTATATTAGATAGGGCCTGACTAAATCATAAGAGGAAAGTAACTACAACTATCTAATCTTCAACCCCATTGAAGGCCTGAGAAGGGAGATAATATTACTTGAGTAGGCAGGAAGTACAATCAAGCAGCTTCCAAAACATGCAGTAGATAACAGAGACACCTCGCTACCTGGGCAATCACCCAAAATCTCATTTGCAATGTTGGAGTAATCAACTTTGGCTAAGGTCTAGAGTAACTGACAGACCATTTTCAGAGGCAGGAACATTTTCAAAACCATCTTACCCTGTCTTGGCAAGGTTTGGCAGTCTTTTCTTTGTGTCCTGCTTATCCAGTTCAGACACCATGTACTTTGTCAGTGGTTGAGGCATGGGGAGTTCCTTGCCCAAAGGCCAGTTGTGCCAAGAAGTAAACAAACTCTAAGTGGAGTGTCTTCGGTGCTCAACATTCTCTCAGGAATATATCAGTGCTGCCAGGAGCAATTGTGTCTCATTTCAACAGAACCCTAAGTTATTTAAATATTATGTTCTACAGCTCTTTGAAGTGGTTGAAGATGACCTATCTATGCAGAATGCAATCTCTATGTATTTAAAGAACCTGATTAGTCTAACTATAAGTATGACAAACATAGTTGACTATTGACCTATAATACTTAATGCCTGTAAAACTTGAAAACTAAGACTTCATATTAGAATACTAAACAATCTTTAAACAACTGTGCAGCAATTGAGGACAATGACCTCAAAATGTTAACAATGTACCAGTATCTCAATCAGAGGTAGAAATGTATAATGCAATATGATAAATATATCCTAAAATTTTATCAATGTACAAAATGTATTAAACAGAGGTAGACACATGCATGCATACAATCTGACAAAATATTCAATAAAACAAATATAATTTAAACTTGTATCAATATACAAGAATCTATACCAATGTAACTTGTCCATAAATAATAGCTCATAAGTATTAACTTTGATATTCATTATTATTATTATTAGTGTGAGTAAGCTCACACTAATCTACCTATTATCCCATTCAATTTTCCCCTTTTTTTTCAAAGAGATCTCTGAGCCTACATAATTTCCACCCCAACCACCAAACCTATACCAGTTATTATCAACCCCTAATTGATGTCCCTAACCCTAAGGACAAACTTTGTTGGGAGAGGGGACATCGTCTTTTGGAATTACTTCTAGCTGTCACGGGGGCAATGCTTTTTCGATGGGATCCTGTAAAAGTAAAATGATAGCTAAGTTTTAAGATTACTCTCTGGTATAATTGAAAATAGTCTCTGAGTACTCGGTAGTGTTTCTGAAGTTCTTATTTGAAGTTCTGTACAGAATGTTGTAAGAAGGTGCACCATTTCAGCTAACCAAGTTGGAACCATCTTGAGCAACTGGTACCCAAAACCAATCTTAAAGTACCTCTATCAGCAACATGACATCATATCAACCAGGTAGAGTCATTGTTGTGGGGCCCCATCATCTTCCTGGAAACTTCAAAGATTACTGCAGGAAAATTTATTGTTCATTGTGGAAAACTTAAACATTATTTATATAAACATATATTCAATGAAAGATACAATATAGACAAAATAGGTATGAAGAAAAGTAAATTGTTTTCCTAAAATCTTTCTTCTTTCTGTCCCATACCAGGTAGCTCATGACAGAGTTTCAGACAGAAACTCTGAAATTTTCTTTTAATAACATACTTGGATTTAGAGAAGGATAGCCATTGTCTAACTCCAAAACCAGTTTTTATTTTTAAGTAGAGATGTATACATGTTCTGATGATCAAATTTTACCATGCAGATGATAAAGCATCATAATCCAGATTTCTCTTTGCTTGGTGATTCATTCTGGATAGCTATCTTTTCATCTTTAGGCATCTAGATGTCCAAGATCTCTTGACTTTTTGAAGATGAATATTCTCCTGTAAGACAAGAACAAAACCCTGCCCCAACCTTTATGAAGTTTTCTTACCACCCATATGACTGACACCTCTGTGGATGAGCTGTCATTTCTCTTTCTCAGGAGATTTCTCTTTTTCAAACTGAATCTTTATTAATTTTGATGGTATCCATAGTTTTCCTTCTCCTGTGGAAACAAGAGGGAAACCCTTTACCCAACATAGCTCATCTCCCAGTTTCCATTCTGAGGTCAACATATCCTTGAAATATACTAGCTGATTTAATTCAGAAGCCTTTTCTATTATCCAATGTCTCTCTGTTGCCGTTGCTCCTTTCTCATTAGTGGTAAGAAAATTCAAGGTTAATAAAGCATTATGCCATCTATTTCTGGGGTATTTTCTATCCCTTTCTGTTTGTTTAACATATCCTTTATAGTTTGATTTGATCTTTCTATAACTGCCTGACCTGTAGGATTGTTTGGTATACCTGTAATATACTTTATATTATAATAATCAAAAAACTGTTTCATTTTCTTAGAGACATATGCTGGACCATTGTCTATCTTTATTTGTGCAGGTATTCCCATGATGGCTATTTCTTCTAATAAATGTGTGATTACTGAATCAGCCTTTTCTGAAATCAAGGCAGTTGGCCATTGAAAACCTGAATAAGTGTCAATGGTGTGGTGTACATATTTTAATTTTCCAAATTCTGTAAAGTGGGACACATCCGTCTGCCAGATTTCATTCCTATGAGTACCCTTAGAGTTACTCCCTGCAGGTAACAGAATTTGATTACAGAAAGAGCAAGTAGGGCATCTCTTTATAATCTCCTTAGCTTGTTCACATTTAACAGAAAACTCTTTCTTTAAACCTTTGCTATTGACAAGATGTTTCTTATAAAATTCTGAAGCCTTCCAGACACTTCCAATCAATGATCTGTCCATTTCTGCATTACCTTGTGCTAGAGGACCTGGCAGACCTGTATGGGATTGGATGTGGTTTTATATATGGGACAAAGCCTATTCCTGATTATATCTTGAGCATGAATGAATAATGAAGTCAATTCTCTATCGTCTGGTATAAATTCAGTGGTTTCAATATGCAAGGCAATTCTTTCTGCATATTGTGAATCAGTAACTGCTTTGAGAGTTTCTTTAAAATCCCTTAGTACCATGAAAATAGCATATAACTCTGCCTTTTGGACAGAATTATAAGAACCTTGTTCCACATCACTTAAATTTTCTGATTTGTAATTTGCCTTTTCTGATTCGTTTACATCAGTATAAAATTGTATGGGCTCCAGTTATTGGTGCATCATGTACAATTTGGGGGAGAATACAAGTAATTCTATTTATAAGGTTAATTCTATTGCTTTTGGGATAATTGCTATTAATCTCTCTTTAAAAATTAGCACAAGCTTTTTGCCACGGTTCATTGTCTTCCCATATTTTTTTAAATTTCACCTGTAGTAAAAGGCACTATAGTCTCTGCTGAGTCTACACCTGCTATTTGATGAAGTCTCAATTTTCCTTTTATGATTAAATCATAGACTTTTTCTACATAAGGTTTTAATTTTTTACATGGTTTATGTGGTAAAAAGATCCATTCTAAGATAATATCTTCCCTCTGCATTAAAATTCCTATAGGGGAAATTCTGGAAGGCAATGTGACTAGAATGCAATTAAGATTTGGATTCACTCTATCCACATGTGCTCCTGTAATTCTTCTTCAACCACAGTCAATTCTTTCTCAGCTTCAGCTGTTAATTCCCTGGCGCTATTTAAGTCTTTGTCAGCATTGCTTAAATGAACTATTAGATCAGGTGTTATCATAAATGGAAAATGTCTACTAACAATCATTGAAAGTCATTAAAAGTCTGCAATCGGTCTCTCCTAATTTGTACCTTTTGTGTTCTAATTTTCTGTTAACCTATTTTATAACATAGGTAATTGACTGAATCTCCTCTTTGCGTTTTTTCAGGAGCAATTTGTAATCCCCATTTAAGCAAAACTTTCTTTACTTCTTCAAACATTCTTTCTAAAGTATCTGCATTTGAATCAGATAACAAAACATCATTCATGTAATGGTAAATTATAGACTTAGGAAATTGCTTAAATATTATTTCCAATGGCTGACTTACAAAGTATTGGCACAGGGTGGGGCTATTGAGCATTCCCTTTGGGAGGACAGTCCACTGGTATCTCCTAGTAGGCTGAGAATTATTATAAGTAGGCACTGTAAAGGCAAATTTTTCTCTGTCCTTTTCTTGTAAAGGTATAGTGAAGACACAATCTTTTAAATAAATAGCTATGGGAGGCCATCCTTTAGGTAATAGAGAAAGCAAAGGAATTCCAAATTGTAGAGGGTCCATTGGTTGAATTGCCTTTTTGACAGCTCTTAGATCTGTCACCATTCCATTTTCCAAATTTCTTTTTAAGTACAAGAGAATTCCAAGGACTGGTTGATTCTTCAATATGGTGAGCATCTAATTGCTCCTGTACCAGTTGTTCTAAAGGCAAGTCTGCAGCTTGTCTTTTGTTAAAGGCCATTGTTTAACCTATATTGGTTTCTCAGTTAACCATTTTAAAGGTAGGGCCATTGGTACCTCTAAAGGTAGCTTTGTGTTCTTGTACAGCTTGAATAGCTGGCGATCTTTATGTATAGTTAATCTGGGCATTCCCTTGTTGTATCAGGTCACAACCCCATAACTTCACTGCATTATTAGCCACATATGGTCTCATCCTTCCTCTCTGTCCTGGCCCTATGCATTTAACCCATCTCATGCTTTGTTTCACTTGAGATAGGGTTCCAATTCCTAGGAGTTGAACATCTGCCTGTTGAAGAGACCAATTTGGATGCCAAGATTCTGGAGTGATGATACTCATATCCCCACCCATGTCTAGTAATCCTTCAATAACAATGTTATTTTTATGCACTCTTAGCTTTGGTCTTTGATCATTTACATAAGTCTGCTAAAATATATGTTTCTTATTTCCTACTGGAGTTTTTGATTCATCATCCATGTCTATTCTATCATCCAGAACAGTATTGTTTTTTACAGTAGGTACTGGATTGTTTAATTTTCCTGGCAAGATATATTCTTCACAGTGACTGGGAATGACTGAACCACATTTGACACAGGGGCCTGTGAGAAGCCCCCCAAGGAGTTTCCCAGTATTATCAGGTTGCCTTGTCTATCTTTTGTTGAATAGCTACATTCATTGGTCCAGTTTCAGCCTTTGCCACATCTACTACACATTCCAGAAGACTGAGACCATCTATTCTTGCCATTCTCAGAGAACACATTATTTCTAGGAATTCCTTGTCTACAATCCCTTCTTAGATGTCCTATTCTACCACAATTAAAACATTTGGCATTTTGATGTCTCCTCTTATCTTTAGAAATTGCATCCCCTACCCAAGCCTCAATATTATAGTCAAATGTCTCAATCATCCATTGGTGCTAATGTAACCTTTAAAGGTCCAAGTATCTTTTTGCATTCTAAGTTGGCATTTTCAAAAACCACAGATTCAATAAGTACACATCTAGCTTCTGGGTCTGTTACTCCTACATGTTCAGCCTTATTTAATCTTTGTAAAATGTCTCTAAAGGGTTCTCTCTGGCCCATTTAACCCTGATAAATGATTCAATTCTCTTTTCTAGTTCTTGAATCCTGTCCCAAGCATTTAAAGCTGCTGTGCTATATAGGGACAAGGTGTGGTCATCATAAAGAGCCTGGTCCTGAGGATTGGAGTAATGGCCCTCACCAAGAATTTGATCTTGAGAAGCCTCAAATTCTTTTGCTTTTCCCTGTTATTCTAAATTTTTGCCTCTTCTAGGCAATAGCATTTCCATAGCAGCTGTGGTACATTTTCTAGGACCGCTGAAATTAATCGAAGCCAATCATGTGGGGTAGCCTTATTGCTTGAAGCCCACATTTTCACCATTTTCCTAACAAAGGGTGAATATAGGCTGTAAGATACTATTGCTTGCTTAATTTCTTTCAGATCACTCATACCTATAGGTTGTCATATATATTCTTTGACTACCTTAGGGTATTTTGTGCCAGATGGCTTCTCAGAGGATATTATCAGATAGGCAGCTAAAACTCTGGGTAATCTCTGGCATGTATTGATGAGGTTAAACTCTGTCCTTGTACCTTTTCTCCCTGCCCATTAGTTTCGATAATTTCCTCAATCATTTTACCATTGCCTTCTGTAAAGTTTGAATCTTCTGTTCAGTGTTCTATTCTAATCCCCTCATTGATGATTTCAAGGTATGAAATTTGTCCAGAAATGATAACATCTCATCCTAAATCTCATTCAAAAGCCAGAGATTCAATAAGAACACGTCTAACTTCTGGGTCTGTTACTCCTACTTGCACAGCCTTAGTTAATCTTTGTAAAATGTCACTAAAGGGTTCTTCTCTCTTTAATTTTGATGGTGTGCATATATGCCTTCCTGGAGAGATTCCTTATCTGTTAAACTATCATAACTTTTCAACAGATTCCAATTGTTAATTTTTTCAGATAATGTTTCAGTGCCCTTCAACATTGATTGGATTTTGTCTGTCAAATTAATGTTATCCTTTTCAATAGTATTAGTTTTTTCAACTATTTGTTCATTACTAGTCTGTAAAGACTGTACCACTTCTAAAAGTACCTCATTCTTGACTCTGTTATCAAACCATTTTCTTAAGGATATAAGATGAAAAACAAAATTAATTCCCAAAATCAAAGAAATGGATGTAAAAGGAAAATCACTTAAGCCTTGCAGAATACCATCCATAGTATAAGCAAAAAAAAGGTTATTATATTCCTGAATGGTAATATTGTCTGCTATCATATATCTTTCAAATTTATTAATTTACTTACCTTTGTTAGGAGATTTCAGTAAATTGTTGTGTATGTAATAATTTCCATTGGCCAGCAGGTGTCACAGCTGCAGCCGCATGGTGGAGAGACCCCACCAGTAGCGACATGGGACTGTTTATACCACTTCGGTTCTGCGCGTTGGTGCCTGGTTAAATATTGACAAAAATTGACAAATTTAGAGCAATTAAATCAATTCCATACCCAAAGCAAGGAGCACAGAGAGCGTGAGCAGGGAACACAAACCAGAAGCTGCAGGGAAAGCGGCAGGTGGAGGGAAGCATTCGCAAGCCTGAAAAATTGACAAGTTGCCACATGGTAGCTCTGTGGTGGCTGTGGCAGAGTTTGGCAAAAAGCCACTCAGTAGGTGAAATCAAGCCAGGTGGGCAGGGCTGGGAGATCTGGGTGGCGGACCTTTTAGGCCTTTTTTGGCCTATCCCCATAGGTATGGGGTTGGGATTCATGTGGGCACCAGATGAAGATGGAAGCTACAAAATAATCCCACACTAGCTCAGAACTGAGTATAATAAAGAGTTATTTATTTAAGGATAGACTCACAGATCACAGTCCTCTGCACAAACCGGAAACAGGAACAGAATCCAGAAGCCAGGAGAGAGAGAGCGCGAGTGTACTCTTTATGTCGACATTTATAGTGTAAGAGGCCAAGCCCAGGTGGCTTCGTATCTTAAAGGCTATTGGATGGAGTTCCTACAGCAGGGGCTGAGCTGGGGGGGGGCAGAAGAGGGGTGGGAGGGAGAACCTTTGCTGAATGTAAAATGAAGTAAAAAAATAAATAAATGTTTAAAAAAAGAAATATGTTCCAAATGAAAGTAAAAAGTGAAAAATGAAGAGAAAGAGAGAGAGAAATAGCTCAGGGTGGGAAGATGGTTCAGCT
The DNA here is from genome assembly GCA_004026605.1 of Ondatra zibethicus. Taxonomy (NCBI): domain Eukaryota; kingdom Metazoa; phylum Chordata; class Mammalia; order Rodentia; family Cricetidae; genus Ondatra; species Ondatra zibethicus. Next base: position 58,980 of record PVIU01006263.1, on the reverse strand, counting down.
GGCAAAGGTGCTCACCATCAAGCTGAGGATCTGAGCTCAATCCCCAGGGCCCACGTGGTGGGAGGATATTTAAAAATCACTGCAAGTTGTCCTCTGACCTCCACGCACACCATATGTGTGTTCACACACACACAAAATAAATTAGCAAATGCAATTTATCATAAAGGCCTTTTCTGGGGCTTCGAGGCTCCTCTGTAACAGTTCTCCAGCCAGCGCCTCTACCAGCGCCGCCCGTTTGTCATGGCACGGTGGACCCAGATCACGCCCTGGCTGTTGAAAATCTGCACACATACATACATCAGTTTTGCCCTACAAAGCAATGAAGGTAGATCCAGCACTATTCCTGAAAGGCCCACATGAAAGTCTATTTCCATCACTGCCCCTAACTGTGTCAGTTTCCAAGGTCCCTTACCCAAGGCTAGACTCTCCTTCCGTGAAACCATTGGGTTACAAGAAATCTCATCTACCCTCTGCCGCTTTCCCATCCCTGGGTAGTGGGAGCGTGGCTCCACAGGAAAGAGCTCACAGACCTCAGGCCCACAAGTCCAGCCAGCCCTCCTTCCCTGGGCTGCTTATTTATCTCTGGGAAGAGGGGCAGAAGGGGCGCTCCCTAGCGAATCTCTCTCGGCACATCAATCAACACCTCCAAGGAAAGCACACTGTGAGGGAGACTTGTGGTCTGTGGAGTTTGTCACTCCTTGTTTATGGTGACCAAGGCAACCCCAAAAGGCTGTTCCAGGTGCTGGCAAACGAACACTCCAGCTGCATGTGGGTCTGCATCTGGCTCCAGCTGGAAAGTTATAATCCAGCCAGAGTCAGACCTCGGCCTAGGCTAGTTCATCAGCATCTACAGCTCCCTCGCCCCATGCCACGGCTTCATGAGCTAGGTAGGGTGGCACCTGGCTCACCTTGTTTTAGTACCAGGTACCTTTTTCCACCCCCTGCTGACCAGACACAGACTCTCTCTCCCTCTCTCTCCCCCTCCCTCTCTCTCTCTCAAGCCATTTCACTCCTTAGTTTATTGACTCCCTGTGGCCACAGCACTGTCCTTTCAGGCATCAGGAGGTGGCGAATGTTCTAGAATCTGCTGTCTTCCCTCTGCCCCATCCCATCCTCCCCACCCACAATGCAGTGAAGACCCCTGGCACTGTCAGTTGTTGACTTCTCTCCCTCTCAGGGGCAGGTTGTCCAGCTCCAGGAGCCTCGGTGTCCTTGTAAACTTTTCAGGACTGAAGCCTTGGCTTTGGGTGGTAGGTGCATAGTAGACAGTGGCTATGATTGCAACCACTGACACAGAAGGATAGAGCTTTTACCTTATACCGTGTTAAGCCCAGAGTTATACATCAAGAATTTCCAAGGGGAAGTCCCAGTTCATAATCTTGAGAGCTTTGGATCTACTGGGGAGCCAAGGGGTTAATGTCACCTTAGAGAATAGTGACTGTGGCTAACACATGGTGGCACAGAGAGCCAGGTATCCCCCAAGAGCCACAGAACTAGAGATGTGGGGCTTAGAGCTGTGATGGCTAGTCTGGACTCTGGCTGAGAGGTCTGAACGCCAACTGTCCAAGCCACTTCCAAGGAGCCTGCACCTCCACTCTCATCTAAAAGTGAGAAATCTATGCTTAGGTCATCCTTAAGGACTGCTTCAGGCCTTACAGTCTAAATGCCTTAAATTCTCTCCCTTCAGACATCTACCAACATGCCTGCCTTCTTCCTGTAAACATTTCTAAGGCAAAATACAAAATGAGAACTCCTCCTCAATAGAGTTTTACACTTTAGGTGAGGCAGACACAAAAGCTAAGCCAAATGCATGGGTGTCAGGTTGTAAGAAAGCTAGGCGAGCAGTTAGGAGGAGAATTGGGAGAAGGGAGGAGGCATCGTGCAGTCTTTTGGGGTTTTTTCTTTGTTTGTTTTGTTTTGTTTCTTGAGACAGGGTTTTGCTGTAGCTTTGAAGCCTGTCCTGGAACTAGCTCTTGTAGATCAGTCTGGCCTCAAACTCACAGAGATCTGCCTGTCTCTGCCTCCTGAGTGCAGGGATTAAAGGTGTTCACCACAGCCACCCGGTGCATGTGCAGTCTTAAAAAGAAAGACCTCCCCAAGAGGGAACAAAGGAACAAAGCAAAGCCCAGGAGAAGAGTGACAGCAGACAGGGTTCAGGGCCCCCGGGGAGTAGTGGGCAAGCCTTGGAAGTGTGGGTGGGATGTGATGGAGCGTCTCAGTTCAGATGTGAGTGGGTAGATGTGGGCGGGTGAGTGGGATCAGGAAGATGCCAGTGATCACGTGAATTTGAGTAAGAAGGCATCTTGGGGGTAAAATTAGATAAGAGGAGGTGGAGGGAGAGGAAATGTAGAGAGGAGAGGGGTGGGTAGGTAGGTAAGAGGGGTTAGATGCAGGGAGAGGAGGTGGGGAGATGCAGGGGACAAGTGCAGCTGTAGACAAAGAGACGGATATCGGGGTAGATGTGATGGGCCAGCAGATAGGTAGAGTAGGACTTCTTGTCCCATGGTTCCTGTGCTAACAATGAAATGGAAAGTTAGCCATCCACTAAGAACAGGAATGGGAATGAAGATTGGAACTGAAGAGAGAAGATGAAACTTGCTATCTAGGAGAAGAGCATCGAGAATACAAGAGAAAAATGCACCCTGCCTTCCTGTGCCATGAACACCTGGTTCTCCTGTACATGAATGTGTCCGTTAGTCACTTTCAGTTGCTGTGATAAAGACCATCACCAAGAGTTACTTGTAGAAAAAAAAAGTTTATTTGGGCTTATGATCCTGTAAGGATGAGAGCCCATCATGACCGGGAGTCATGGCAACAAGAGCAGTCACAGTGGAGGGAGGGGAAGCTGAGAGATCACATCCTCAACGACAAGCATGAAGCAGAGAGCAAACTATTGTGGAGCAGTCTTTTTGTACACTGTGAAGATGAGTCTTTGTCAAGGCACATTCTGATTGGTTCAATAAAAGGCTAAAGAGTCATTGGCTAGGTAGGAGGTGTAGACGGGAGAGCTAGACAGAGAGAATGCTGGGAAGAAGCTAGACAGATGTGGAGCAAGTTGGACACATAAAATGAGATAGAGGTAAAAGTCATGTGGTAGAAAGAAAATTAATAATATGGGTTAATTTAAGTTATAGGAGCTAGTTAGGAACAAACCTAAGCTGTCAGCTGATCAGCAATAAGTCTCTGTGTCATGATTTGGGAGCTGGTAGGTAGTACAGAAAAGTCCTCCTACAGCAAAACAAAAGTGAGATGAGATTATGTACTCTCAAAGACCACCCCCAGGACATACTTGCTGGAGCAAGGCCGCACCCCCTAAACCTCCCCCAAAACATCACCACCAACTAGGATCCAAGTGTTCAAATACGTAAGCCTGTGTGGGACATTCTCATTCAAACCACTGCAATAAAACATCCTCTATCCACTCATACATGCCCCTGTCAGGATGTGAGTGCACCAGGCTAGCACTGGGCTGGCTCGTGCCAAGCCAAGAGTCTCTAAGGTAGGACATCACACAGGCCCAGATTGTCCCTGAGACAAAGATTTGAATGCAAGACGTTTGCTGCAGAGAAAGGAGAGAGTGACATACAAAGGGACTGAGTCAGTCCTGGTTAACACTGCGGGCACCTGGGGATAAGCTCGGTCCCCTGGGAACCTCTGCCTGATTGGAGATGGCTCCATATAATCATCTCAGCTGTGAAAATAGGTATTTACCCAACTCCTTCAGATCTGTGGATGGAGCTGATCCTGGCCGGGCGGGCTGAGGCTTCTGCTCCAGTGAGTAGGGAAAGGCCTTGGGCTTGCAGGAAGCAACTGTCAGAACACATGAGAATGGAGAGTCGATAAAAAAGGACCCGCTGTCAGTAGGAGCTACCAGTCTTGGTTTAAATGGAAGATTAGATGTCACCCTAAGTATCAGGCACAGTCCCTCCCTGCAAAGAATGAATTTATTGGAGAAGTCTAAGAATAGCCCCTAACCTGGGAGAGGTGACAGAAAGGAAAGGAACCACGTGAGAAAAGCTAAGAGGCAGGTAGCCTTTAAGGAGTAAGAGGTAGACCAGGTCTTTAGGCATGGGCGTGGCCCATGGGATGCGGGTGAGGTATTCCACAGAAACAGTTCTAGAATTGGGTACCAACTGTACCCAGAAATACAACAGAGAGCACAGAGGGGGAAGCTGTATTTTTGCCTCAGTAGCCAAATTTGACACAAGACAGGTGGCGACTGCTATTGTTGAGAGTCAAGGAGTAGAAGAGAAAGGAAGACAGACAGACATCAGAGCTCCCTCCAGCCACCTGCATCTTGCGGGCGTGAGAACACCTTGGTATGCAGCCAGGCGTGGCGACCCTTCTTTGGGGAAGTATAAAACAAAGGCGCCCGGATTGCTACAGACAGTCTCAGAAATATTGCTCTCACTGCCAGCCTTCCTGCTCCAGGCACCTTCAGAAGACACGGCCATGACTCAAAACGACAAACGACCCAGCATTCTCCTCCTTGTAAACAACCACAGAAGTTTGGGGAGCTTGGCCTGTGGTTAATCTGCCCCTGGTCCCCAGACTCTTGAGAGGAGGTTGCTGTCTCTGGTGAGAATAAATTAATTAGTGTAAAAACATACAATCACAGGCCACTTGGGTCTGGGCGTCCTAATGAGAGCTGATTGCAGATGCTGAGTCAGGCTGGAGTAGCCCTGGGCCTGATTGCTGTTCACTGCTGGCTGGAATGGGGAGCTACTGCGCGTCTGTCTCACTCTCCTGTCCCCAGCCCCATCTCCTGCCCTACACCTGGGCTGCGCCTTTCTTTCCTCGGCCTCCGCACCTCTTGCCTGACTGACTAAAAGAGTTCCTGACTTCAGGCTCTTCCTCCTGCTGGGATAGCGATATTGATTGGCATTGTTGAGTTCCTTCTTCCATTTTGATTTCTACAGGCTCAAGGACATTCAGTGGCACGCAGAATAAAATCCCTGAGCCATCTGCCGAGTCCTGCTTTCCACAACCAACTCTTCTAAGCAGCGCTTCACCTTAACCAAAATATCAACTCGCTCTCCCCGTGAGATTTACTCTCTTCCCTTCCCCCACCTCAAAGATCTTTCCTTCCTTGACAAAATCATTCCCACTGCTGGAAGCCTGAAGGCACAGCATTCCCGAGCTTGCCCAAGGCCTGGGCCCTTGCTGCATGAGAGGGGTCCGCACATCAGGTGGAGACCTGTGTACTTCGCAGTAGAGGAGCCATGAAGCCCTTCTCACCGGCCTGGCCTTCTCTGACAGCCCCGGCATGAGCAGGTGCTACGGTGGCTGGTGCGGTGGGCTAGCCCCGCCCCTTACACGTCATTCTTCACGTCACTGCAGTTTTCCTGGGGCGGCTGTCAGTGTCTCGAATGGCGTTGTGAGTGACAGCAGGTGCAGAGCACACCCAGCAGACCACCGAGAACCCCGGGTTCAGGCCGGTTTTGCTTTATCATACTCATCTCTCGTGGATGCAAAGCTGGTCCAGAAGCAATACTTCAAAAGAAATTGCCATTTCTTCCAGAAAGTTCCTGTCCTTCCTCCCGGGGAAGAGAGCATGTTTTAGCAGCGGGAAGAAGGCACCCCGGAGGGCGGGGTTTTCAGGCTGCTCTCCTCAACTCCACTGTGAACTCTCCTCTGCAGGGCTCACTGCTAGGCCCTGAGCACCTGTCTTAGAGCTCTATTGCTGTGAAGAGACACCATGACCATGGCAACTCTTACAAAGAAAACATTTAATTGTGGTAGCTCACAGTTTCAGAGGTTCAGGCCATCATCACGGTGGGAAGCATGGCAGCTTGCAGGAAGACCTGGTGCTGGTTACATCTTAACCAGAAGGCAGCGGGAAGCTGACTGTCCTTGAGTGAAATTTGAGAAAAAGACCTTAAGGCTTACCCCAACAGTGGCACACTTCCTCCAGCAAGGCCACCCCTCCACCCCTCCTAATAGTGCCACTCCCTTTGGGAGCCATTTTCTTTGAAATTATCACAGTACCAGATGCATTTAAGCACTTGGTGTTTAGTGTCCCCATCTGTGAACACTCAAGTGTGTGTAACCTGGGTGATGGTGTTAGGGTTCGAGAGAAGCCCCTAAGGAAAGACCAACAGTCACATATGCAATAGCAAGAGCGCTTTATCAATTCTAATGTTGGGGTGGCACATGGCAGCCCCAAAGAAGGTTGTAAGATCCTTTTAAGCAGAGTTAGGGGAAGTTAGGGGGACTCCATGGAGGAGGGATTAATCGGAGGCTGATTGGTGGGAGGTTCTAGTTGTTAGGGACCTTCCAGCAGCAGGGTAGGGAACGCTATTTTTAGTTATCAGGAGACTGGGGGGGGCGGCAGCACCTCCTAAACCAGCAAAGGGACTTTGGGGACCTGCTGATTGGTTGCTCCTAAGTTGTGGTTTTCCTGAGGACTGTCTGTTTAGCTCCGTCCCATCTTAGTGAACTAAAACTAAGGACTGGTCTCTGTTAGGGCTACTAGGAGAGCCTGTCTTGGCTCTGGTCCGTCCCCTCCCTGCCCCCCAGGCCCCTCAGTTGTACTCCAGAAACACCCCAGAGGCAAGCAGTATTCCTACATCCAAAACTATGCGGCACTGGATGTCACTTCCCAGAGAGAGCGGCCTCCTGAGCAGAGCAGCTCATCTACCCCATGACAGCGGGCTCCTGTTCCTTCTGTTCTTGACCTGAGCAGTTCTTGGGCAGCAGGATCTCCTGATCATCTCCTGATGCCTCCTGATGAGCCAGGATAGTTCTGGCACAATGTGACAGGTGACACACTAACTTGGAAGTAGATTCCAGGCAAAGTATGCCCCCACCCCCAGCAGAGCAAGAGCCACTTGGCTCAGGGCAGGCCAAGGTCAGGGCTGCGTTCAGCAGAACAAGCATCATGAGTTCTTTTATTTTTTATTTTTTTTTTTAAGACAGGACTTCACTGTCAGGCTGTCTTGGAACTCATTCTATAGACCAGGTTGACCTCAACCTCACAGAGATCTGACTGCCTCTGCCTCCCAAGTGCTGGGATTAAATTATAAGTGTGCACCACCACTGCCCAGCGGCACATCATGGGGTCTTAAAACTCCAGGAATTGGAACTAAGAAGATGGCTCCATTGGTAAAGTGCCACAGATACATGACAGTGTGAGTCTGATCACCGACATCCATGGGAAAAGCCAGGCACAGTGGCCTGAGCTTGTGGTTCCAGCACTGTAGTGTCTGAGACACAGAAAGTCCTGGGGCTTGCTGGCCTACCAATCTAAGCCCAATCAATGAGTTCCAGGTTCTAGAAAGGGGGCCCATCTCAAAAAAAAAAGTAGACAGCTCCTAAGGAATGATGCCCAAGGTGTGTTCCACAGTCATGCACACAGGGGTGCACTCACACCCTGCTTTAGTTTGCTCTTGATTACTGTGATAAACACCATGTTCAAAATCAAGTTGGGCAGGAAAGAGTTTTTTCGTGTTATAGCTCGTAGTCCTTCATAAAGGGAAGTCAAGGCAGGAACTCAAGAAAGAAGCCTGGAGGTAGAAAGTGAAGCAGGGGGCCATGGAGGAACACTGCTTAAGCTTGCTCCCCATGACTTGCTCAGCCTGCTTCCTTACACACCCCAGGGTACCTGCTCAACTTGATAGCACCCACAGTGGGCTGGACCCTCTCATAGACATGCTCACAAACCAGGCTGATGGGAGCATTTTCTTAATTAGTATTCCTCTTCCCAGATGATCCTAGCTTAGCTTAACAAAAAAATTAAATTAGTTAAATAATAAAAATTTAAAAACTGGTAAATATATCCTGACACACATACACCCACATGAACACCAGTGTGTAAACACACATAGGCACACACACATACATCAAAGCTGGAGTCTGAAGACCACTTTGTTCACCCACCTTGTTTTTCAAAGGGGAAATCGAACCCAGAATGGAGCGGCCTTGTTCAGACCTTGTGTTGTCCCAAGCTCTCCCTGGTCTTTACCACACAGGTCCTCTTGACCTTGTCAACCTCCTTTTGCCCGTTACCCAGGTAGGCACAGGCACCGTGGGACCGCCACAGACAGCGGAGAGACTGACCTGTAAGAGTCAAGAAGGCAGTTCAGTTCAACACGACTCAGGAGCCAATGTTAGTTCAAACTCTGGAGTCAGTAGTTTATTTAGGCACATTTAAGCACAGCACAATTTAGTGAACATTATTCTGGTGATAACTAACTCGATCCCATGTTCACAACAAAACATATAATCACCTTGAGGAACAAAGCAACCTAAACACAGATCAGGTGTGACTACATCAAAACTCTTTGTAAAGCCTGTAAAGATAGGTTCTATTGATCGACTGAGAAAAACAGATTTATGATAAGGGTCTAGGGGAGGGTCCAGAAAAGACATCAGCCACACAGTAAAGCAAGGGTCACCAGGCTATTAAACATGTTCTCTCCCAAACTTCTGGGCAGACACCAGATATTGCAGCATCGCAGTGACGTGGTGAGTCGTGACTGTGTCTGTTGATGATGGTGACCTCTAAGATATCACACCCAATGCTTTGGACAAGAATCTGCCCTGGGGCCAGTGAGATGTAGTGAGTAAAGACATTTGTCACCAAACCTCACGACCTGAAATTTATGCCCTGGCAATGCTGAAGCATGTATGGGCAGCCCATATATGGTGGTTCTATTGAACTTGTCCATATTGGGTTTCATGGTCTAAGTTGATGGGGACAATTGACCAGGTCTCTTCCTCAAGTAGGTACCAGATCTCATTACAGATAGTTGTGAGAATTGAGCCCAGGAGCCATCTCTAAAGCCCAGGTTTAATGGATACAAACACTCCCAGATGGCTTTCTAGCCCCACCTCCCCCACCCCGGAGAGAGGAGACAGGAAAGGAAGATCAGAAAACCATGTGTTTGTTCTCTGGGGGGCAGTTTAAATACCCTGTGGGAGTGGTCTTGAGCATCTCTGGGGAGAGGTCATCCTTTGGCAAACTTTCTTGGGGGTGGAGTCCGGACTGAGGCAACTGGGGGGGTACTGCTAGGGGTGGAACTTCCATCCAAACAGAACCCACATGACAGAAACAGAGAACTGACTCGTGATAGCTGTCTCCTGACCTCCAAATATGTACCATGGTACTTGTACACACACACACACACACACACACAACATGCGTGCACACACATGCATGCACACGAATAAATAAATAAATAAATAAATAAATAAATAAATAAATAAATAAATAAATAAATGTAAAAAGTTTTTAGAGGCATAAATATTTGCCTAAGCAGACAGCAAGTTAGTGTGAGTTGGTATTAAAGACTACCTCACAGTCCTTTTGTTTGGTTGGTTGGTTTCACTCTAGTTTCACTATCTTGATTTTAAGAAAACTCTTCCTGGGGGACCCATGGGAGAGGCTGGGGTTAACATCTCCAGAGAGGACGTCTGCCTCCTCACCACGGAGCTGTCGTTTTCATGCAGCATTGAGGAGCGTGGGTTTCTGGGTTTCGCTGGGACTAGGCCCTGCCCCTCCCCTGCTGGCCCCAGGGGTGGGAGGTGAGTTTCAGGGGGACCATGACAGAGCACCCAGCCTGGAGTCCTCCTTCAACCCTTCTCACTTTGTTAAACAAGGGAAATGGACTTAAAATTGAGCGCAGGTCAGGGAGGTCTTGGAAAATTCCTTTTGTTAGTCAACAGCAATCGCGGTTTTGGAAGACACAAAATAACTGCAAGCTCCCCTATGAAGTGAGGATCTTGAGCGAGCTGACCCTGGCGCTGGGTCCTAGGCTCATATCCCAAGAGAGGGCTAATGCCTCTACCGGGGGGTAGAGGAGCCTTGTTTGCAGGGCTGTGCTACACACAGTTCCTCCATTTCATGGTGAGCACGTGGTAGTCAGAAGACAGCTGGCTCTCTCCTCCCACCATGTGGGTCACAGGTGTGGAATGCATGTCATCAGGCTTGGTGGACGGCAGCCTTTACCTGCTGACCTGTCCCACTAGCCCCTCCCACCTGTCTATATCCTCCTCTTGGCTCCTCTGTAATGAGAGAGTTGAAGTAGATTAGCCATTCTCAACTGGGAACAGATTTCCCAGCTTCAGGAGTCTCCACGGTTTGGGGTGTAACTGCATGTAGTGGGTTAGGCCACAGATGTTAACTATTATATAATATGTGCTTCCCTGGTTGAAAGAACTCTTCCTCTTAGAATACCAGGAGCAAACACACTAAGAGACACTGAATCACTTTGACATCGTAGGTCTTCTAGGATCTATGGCTCTAGTTCTAGCTCTTCCTTCCTTTTCTCTCCCCCCCCCATCTCGAGTCTTACATCCCAGTCTTACATCGAGTCTGTTCAAGGAGCTACAGTGAATGGTCTAAGCCAAATTCAGCTCCTTCTCTTGCAGAGCTTGTGTTTCGGGGAGAAAGATGGAAAACGACCCAGACACAACAGAGGCAGAAGCCATTATCAGCAGGGTAATGAAAGCCATTAGGAAAGGCCATTCAGGGTCGCAGAGCTCCAAGCCCTGTCAGCCATCCCCTCATTTCTGGCCTTTGTATCTGTGAATGGGAAATGTCCCACAGAAGCTCAGCTATGGGAATGGTTTGTTCCCAGTGGGTGGGGCTGTTTAGAGAGGCGGTGCGGCTTTGCTGAGGAAAGGGTACCATTGGGGACAGACTTTGAGAGATCACAACTTTGCCTCACTTCCAGGTTGCTCTCTCCTCTTCATGTTTGTGGTGTAAAAATGGATCTCTAAGCTTCCTGCTCTGCCTGCAGGCCTCCATGTCTCCCTCACTGCTGTGGACTCTCCCTCCAGAGCCAGAGGCGGAAATAAACTTCTCTATAGGTCATCTTAGTCATGGCCTTTCATCACAGCAGCCGGGAGCAACAATACACTGTCTCTCTCCACAGTGTCCCTCCCTCGGGCCCTCCCTCCTCAACCCTGCCTTTCCTCTCTATTCCCACCCCCACCTCCCCCACCCCTGTCCCCTCTTCATCTCTCACACACAGGGCTAAATCTAAATGGATTGTACCTGGAGCTGGTGCATTTCTGAGAAAAGCATGTTAAGGAACAGAGTGAGGTTTGAAGGTAAATACCTTAAATAAGAAAAATCATGAAAAATTACAAGTTCTAAGAGGCTGACAAACACCACGAGTGTATCACAATACAGAAAAATAACATGATATTTGTATTCATTACCTGCTGTCACACCTGTTCGTGCTAACTTAGAATTGTGCATGCTTCAGACTGGAAAACTTTGCACACACTTTCTCGGAGCATTATATCACCAACCTTGGTGCTTCTCCTCTGCCCGCGCACCTCTGGGGCTGCTCGCTGCCAGTTCTGTTTGTGGACTACTGTGAGGTCTGCTGACATCTCTGTGTTACTTCATAAGGCACAGACAGAACATAGCAGGAGAATCCCTGGGAACCATCCAGACGTTTGCATTGTTTCAGGTTCCATCTCAACAGGTCCTCAAAGGCTCCTGTGTTTGGATACTTGATCTCCAGCTAACATGGTGTTGTGGGAGGCTATGGGACTCTCAGATGTGGGACACAGCTGGTGGTACAGGTCACTAATGGCAGCTCTTGAAGGTTATACTCCTATTTCATCCCAAGTTCCCTATTTCCTTACCTGATAGCACACGACTAGATCATGAGGCATGCTGCTGCCACCACAGACAGAGCGGGGTCTTCCCCACTGGGATGGACAATCCCTTTAAGATGTGAACCAAAATAAGCTCCCTTAAGCTGGGTCTCTGAAATGTAGGGGGGTTTGTCACAGCAGTGATGGGTGTAGGTACAGAGAGTAAATAGAAGTGCCCATGACCATTCATACAATGCGTGTCCCTAACCACGTGCTTGCCCAGGTCAAGTAATACTGTGTGGGTACTTGATGACCACTCAGTGTGGCACAAAGGACTGAAGGGAAAGCCACGCTGAGGGGTGGCTTGACAGTGTCTAATTGTAGTTCAGATATCAATTGTAGAATTTTCAGAAACATCACAGAACCCTGGTGTGGCTTTGGATGTGCTGGTAGCCAAGAACCCTGGATTGCAAGCCTGTCACTTTCTCAGAAAACTGCTCTCCCCTACCTTCCCTTCCTCTGCGCCGGGAAGGAGGCTCACCCCTGGAGAGAACATAGACAAAATGGCCATTACACGGTGGTATGTTTGACTGATGGAGTTGAAAAAACAAAGCACTGTAGACGAGTTGACTTCAACCATAGACATTTGCTTTGCAAACCTGGGGGCTGTGGTTCTGGGAACAAGGTGGTAATAGACCTGGCTCCTTCCTCAGTATCTGTAGGAGAGTCTGGTCCACACCTTGGCTTGTAAATGGCCATTGCCTTGCTGTATCTCTTCCCTTTATGCAAGTCTCAGCATCCAAATTTTCCCTTTGTCATGAGACAACTAGCCACAGAGGCCTACCAGAGTGACCTCATTTAACCTATGGAAAGAGTCTGGCTCCAACCCAGGTTACACTTTAAAGGACTGAGAATTGGGAACTCAATGCATCATTTTGGAAGGGCCACAGATTACCTTGTAACTATGCAGACATACACATGGGTAGTGGATCTCTACAGAAAGCAGGGAGACAGCGGGGCTGAAGGGATTGGCAGAGAGGGAGGGCACCGCTCTCGTGTTTACAGTTTGTATTTAGAAAAATTACCTCATTAGTTGTCTGTCTGCATCCACGCCCAGCTGCGGCCACTAAATCAATCATGGACGACATGTTTGGCTTTCTTGGACACCATAAATGGCACATTTTTGAATTTGCTTTGATTTCTGGGGCTGTCTGGAGCGTCAAAATGATGGAAAGCTAAAACCATCTGGAACCTGAGGACAGAGAGAACATGGGACCTCTTCTGACTGCAAGGAATGGATTGAGAAAGCGGATTGAGAGGATGGAAGGGAAGCAAGAATGATTCCCAGTCCCGAGTTCCCATCACTGATGTCCACTGACTCTGAACGAGGCAGGCAATGTGGTGACATAGCAGAGTAAACCTAGGGAACCGCTCAGACCAAGAAGTGACAACAGATAAACATCAATTCAAGAGGTCACAGGTAGCCAAGGTGCAGGCACTCAGCATTCTGTCCCGATGTTCCCTCCAGTTTCTCTCCCACAGCTCTGGAGTAGCTGGACCCTAGAAGAGCACATTTCAGAAACCTCACTCTCAGAAGTCAGCCTCCATCCCCTGTTCCCAGAGGACTCAGGAATGAGCACAGTGGGAGAAAGCAGAGGTCACCCCTTGTATCTCCCACTCTGTCCTGGCCCCTCCTAACACCTTCTCTGAGGGGTGGATCCCCAGTGCTTCAAGATTTCAACCTGAAGCCTAGATAAGACTCTACTGGGAAGCCAGCTACAAGGAAAACCACACTTCTCAGGGTTTTCATAAGGCTCACTGCATTGAACCACAAAGCAGCTAAGTGCTAATAAATGTAAGCTCTAGTAATATTGACATCAAAGGGCAGCTGGGGAGAGGCGGGCTACCCTCACAACTCCAAATGACCATCATTACAGCAAAAATACAAGAGAATCAGCCACGCTTCCTGCTCAGACCTATCGCTCAGGTCAGTTTGTTTTTAGCTGTACAGTGAGACCCATAGATGAGTCACACACTCAGTCAATGAGTCACAGCCAGTATTCAAAAAAAAAAAAAATTAAAGCAAAGAAAATGTCAGAGCACAGCACACACATCCTGGAGCTGCATGAAACCTCTGCTTCTTTCACACGCATGCGTGTGGGCATGAAGACAAACTGCAGACGCATTTCTTGCTAGAACTGAAGCTATAACTATTTAAATAGACAGATCCACCACAAGCCATCAGTGTAACTGAGTTCGTTGAGGGTCAAAGTGTCGCAGAACAAGCTGAGGTGCTTGGTATAATACAGAGGCCCAGGCTCCACTCTGAGGAGAATTTTGAGACCATACGTGTTCGTGAGGACTAGAATGCTATCTTTAACAAGCTCCCTTGGTTCTGCTCCCTTTGAACCACAGAGCCCACCCTGGAGTCCTTTGACTCCAGGAAGAAGTCCTTTGATAAGACTGTGTTCTCGGAAGATTGAGTCTCATAGAAAGATGGTTGCTTCCTCTTACCCCAGGGACTGGAGCAATTGAGGAGAGACAAAGGGGAACATCTTTATCTAGGGGAAGCATCTTTCTTCTGCATGTTGGAATGGATACAGTACCTGGCAGGATCAGGTCCCAGTACACCACGCTTGGTTACAAATTGTGCTTACAGAGCTAGGACAACGAAGTGCTGAATAGCATCCCAGGTACAATGTCTATGGAGTAGAATTGTCCATTGGACAGGGTAGCCCTTCCTCAAGACAGAGCCCTGGACCGAGGGACACCTTGACATTACTTTCATTTTGTCTACATCACAATTCAAAGAGTAACAGTACCAAGCATGAGACTGGAAGACAGATTATCTCAAGCACATCTGCAGTTGATTACAATAGCACTTCTTAAAGTGATCACGACTCATTAGGGGGTCATGAACCAATTTAGCATTTTACAAAAATGGGACGAAAGTAAACAGGATGAAGGAGATTGTGCTGTCTCATATGTGATCAAGATGTTTGCTTTCTGAGTACTGCAGAACAAAACTAAATGTACCTAAAACAAGCTAGTGACTCTACTGTTTGCTGCGGATCAGTGACGATGGCTCATCCCCGAGTCATAGAAACAGATGGGATGGCTTACCTGGGGCAGCAGGATTCACTGCCAAGAAACCCATTCATGTGGCTGACAAATTGGTGTTTGGTGTAGGTGAGGAACTCAGCCAGGCTTTGGTGTTTCCCCAAATAGCCTCTCCACAGGGCCACATTGGGACTGCCAGAGTACGGCAGTGTAATTCTCAGGGGGCACTTCCTCAAGAATCACCCTTCCAAGAAGATGAGTCCCGGTGTAGAACTCACCTAGCCTACATCTGCGCCATGCTTTCTAATATCTCCTGAGGCAGGGTGAAAGGGGCCACCAAGGACATGAACATTGCGAGAAGTGGCTCACTGGGGAACCACAAAAATAAGCATTGTTTCCTTTGAAAACTGTCTTTGTATGTGCATGTACATACGAGAGGCACTGGAAACCATATTCCTACTAGTGATTCGTAACTCAGAAGGTTTACTTCACTAGGAAGCCTGGGACACACGCGTAGAATAAATTGATTTTCCTTGATTTCCATTTCCCTGACACCCACATCTGCTCTGTCCATTTTTCTAATAATTTACGGCCTTTTATGTTTGGATTTGTTTCTATCTTTGTGTCATGTGACTGGAATGCTTTCTGTTCATCCCAGATAGAGAGGGTAATGAAGAAAGTGACAGATCATTCCATTCAAGTCCAGGTTGGTGACTCAATGAGTTTATTCACCAATGAGTTACAGGAGCATGGTGAACAGGGTACCTGAATCACCCGCAAGCCCATCCAGCATGGGTGACCACTTGAGTTACAGGAGCGTGGTGAACAGGGTACCTGAATCACCCACAAGCCCATCCAGCATGGGTGGATGCTCCCAAAAGCTCCATCACTGGACTTCCCTGCACAACTGGCAGATAGATACCATTCTAAACAGTCTCCCCCGATTGTGCTCCAGCCATTGCTGATACTTTATATAAACTCATTTTGAGTCTGATCAGTCTTACAAGTTTCCTGAGACTCCTGGATTTTTTTAAGTTTCCTGAGACCCCTAGGACTTATAAGTTTCCTGAGACCCCTGGGACTTGTAAATTTCCTGAGACTCCTGGGTCCTGTGAGCCTCTTCCTTGTCCCTTTTGGAGGATTGTTTCAATTCACCGGAAATAGCTTGTCTTTTATTTGACTCTCCTTTAACACTTCTTCATGCTTAGCTTTTCTATCACTGAGCCATGTTTTTACACCCAACCTTTCGCATTCAACCATCTTTATAAAACATCTGCATACATAGCCTTAGTATAATCTGGAGTCTCGGGTGACCCTTTCTCCACCCAGCATCACATACCAATGAGTACTAACCGGCAACCAAAGGAAATTTTACATGTATTCCAATTTTCCTGCACCAGTCAATGAATATTAATAGGGATCCAACTTAGCACACACAGATAATCTCTGTGAAATTCTCCCATTTCCTTTCGGACCTCACTTTGCCAACCCCACCTCCCTTCTTTCACTTTTTCGCTTGTCTCGCTGGAATCCAGCTTCTGTTCTTTGCTCCCATTCAGCTTTTTTGTTTCCCATTCTTTCTCCAAAATCTTGATTCTGTGTTACACTAGATCAAAACTCCAGGCTTAACCCCCTGAACTAAGAGAAGGGGGTCACAACAGAATGTGAAAGAATAAGAGTCTCTTACAGCTATTCCCATAGTCACAACAGAATGTGAAAGAATAAGAGTCTCTTACAGCTATTCCCATAGTTACAAATGTGTGCCCATCATGCACAGAGCATAGGGTGCCTTAGGAACATCCTGTATGGGGAGGGGGAGTTGGAAGAAACTGACTTTAGGGTGCTAGGTCCCAAACCTCCATCTGTACAATAAGTAATAGCACCCATTACTGAGGGTCTTGAGAATGAATGAACTGCCATGTGTAATGTGCCTGCTGTACCGTGGACGAGCAAAGAGGTTACTTCCCCCTTGTGGCTCCTTAGGTGTAAATGGGGTGATGATACATGTCTTGCTCACCTTGCAGGGTCTCTCTAGGGATCAAATTAACAAATGCACAGGAAAGACCTTTCTAATCCACAAAGCACCTGCTGACCACGTGTGGTGGTGGTGTGCTTCACCGAATGAAGAGACCTAATCCTAGTCTTAGCTGTGCAGAGTACCTTTCTTATAAACAGTGCTCATTGGGAGCTAATGCTTCTGTGGGTCAATTATAAGGATGCAAAAACATATCCTTCTCCACTTCTCTCATCCATCAAAACAACACACATTTTCCAGCTAAGCAAATCCTGCCTCAAGTTCATGGGAAAGGATTTTGTTATCTAATCCATGTTTAGAGAAATGAGGTAAATGTTGCTTTAGCTCATGGTATTCTCTCTCTCTCTCTCTCTCTCTCTCTCTCTCTCTCTCTCTCGTAGTTTCTCATGTAGCTAGCACAAGTTGGTCTCAAACCCACTATGCATGTGTGGATAGCCTTTCACTCCTGATCCTCCTGTCTCTGTCTCCCAAATGCTATTATTGCAGATATGTACGACCATGACGGCTTTATGCATTGCTGGGAATTGAACCCAAGGCCTTATGCATGCTAGGCAAGTACTCTATAAACTAAGCTACAACCCCATTCTAAGCTCAGTTATCAAGGTGGTTCCTGAGCCAATTGCATCTGCATCTCTTGGAAAATGAAAATGCAAATTGCTATGCCTCAGGACTATCACAAGCTGCCTACTCCAACACGCAGAAGGGTGGAGCACAGATCCTAACTCTGGTTCATACTCGACCTCAGCTTTCTCAAGCATGAGAAAGTCAAAGGCACAAAAACAATGTGGGGGCAGAGAGAAGGAAACACGATTCTCCTGTGTGTGTCTGATAATAACATTCTGACCAAAATCACCTTAGGTAAGGAAAGGCTTTATTCATCTTCCTGTCTCAGGGGTACACGGTCCACGATAGGAGGGAAGTTGAGGCAGAAACTTAGGACATCATAGCCATAGTCAAGAGAGGAGAGAAAGAAACGCACCTGTGCTCCCTGATTGCCAAACGGCTTATGCTCAGTTTCCTTCATATATGCAGTCCAGGAGCACCCGCCTAGGGAATGGTGCCTCCCGCAGTGGGCTGGATCTTCTCACACTAATCAACACCGGAACAGTCCCCACAGACATGCCTACAGGCCAACCTGATCTAGGAAGTTCAGCCATCCAGGCTCCTTTCTCAGGGGATTCTAGGATTCTAAGTTGCAGCAAGCTACCAATTTAAAACTGACAAGCTTGTGTGGAACACGATGGTCTTCCGGTATTTAGACACTTAGGGACAGGAAAGTGAAGAAAGCAATAACAGCACAGAAGAAAGCACTTTCCTTTGGCTCAGTGTTCTCCCATCCATTTTGTTTGAGAAGAAATCAGGTTTTGCCTAAGAATGGAGAGAATGGTTGTGGTTCACAACCAGAGCAGAGATGTAGGAAGTCACAATCAGAGAAGGACCAGGGCAAGTAGGAGGCTAGAGCTGCAGAGATTTATAGGGCAGTCCCCTTGAGATCAGCCAATAAGGAACTAGAGTAGGAGACCTAAAATCCGGAAGCAGGTCACACCAGGAAGTATGAGGGTCTGTTTGTGGAGCATTCTGGAAACCTTAGGAATATTCATAATGGCCTGCCCCGTAAGAATGCTCACTGAAATTGTTTTATGTATTTTCTCATTACTGAAACCAAATACCTGACAAGAACCAGTGTAAGGGAGGGAGGGTGTGCGCTGGCTCACAGGTGGAGAGTACAACGCATCACGGCAGAAGACATGTATAACCATGTAAGGGAAGAGGGTGTGCACTGGCTCACTGATGAAGGAATACAGCCCATCACATGAACAACCATGTAAGGGAGGAGAGTGTGCACTGGCTCACTGGTGAAGGAATACAGCCCATCATGGCAGTGTACAACAGTGTAAGGAAGGATTGTTTGTGCTGGCTCACAGGTAGAAAAGGAATACGGCCCATCACGGCCAAAGATGTGGATGTTGGTTCGCTTTTACTGACAACTGGGCACAACCAAGAGTCCCCTGGAAAGAGGAAGGACCCACATCAGACTGCCCTGCAGCTGTTTCTTTAAAGAATTGTCTTGACGGCTGATTGATGTGGGGGTTCAGCTCCTGGGCAGGTGGTCTTGGGTTGTGCCAGAAAACTGAGTACGAGCCAGAGAAAGCAGCAGTCCTCCGTGTCTTCCTCCTCAGCTCCTGCCCTCCCCCTTGGTGATGGACTGTGGCTGGGAAGTGTAAGTGAAATGAGCCCTTCTTCCCGTAAGTTGACTTGGAGGTGGAGGAAGTCTGAAGTAGGTAACATTAGAACGACAAGCAAGTGAGGAAAGAGTCTCTTCTGAGGGAAGAATATTTCCCACAGAGGGTCAGTCAGGGTAAAGCCCTAAGGCAGCATGTAGAGATCTCTAAAGCAAGCAGAGGCTGGGGTGTCAGGACGAAGGCTGCCTGGAGGGGTCTCCTGGAAGATGGAGTCAGACAAGATAGATATAGGAGGCTGGGAACAAATTTGCAGAGCCCTGAGACCATAGGTTGCCTGAGTGTGATATCCGGGACCATGTAGAAAAGAGCTTGTACCAACGTGAAAGCTGTCCTGGAAAGTAGCCTGAGGCAACAAAGCAGAATCAGGGGAGGAGAGGTTCCCTCCAGAAAGTCAACTATGTGTTATTCTTTTAAAAAGCTGTCCCTGACCGAGGCAGCATGGGTGATCCAGAGGTTACCCAAGGGGCAACGGTTCCCTGAGGGCCAGCGGCAGGCCATGAGGGGCAGGCAGTCCCACCACCCAAGGCCTCAGTGGGTTCCCTTGGTGAGTGAGAGTCTGCGGTGGGTGAGAGACGGATAGACTCATTATGCAGAGAGGGTTTAAGTATAGAGTTTATTTAGTGGGTTATGGAAGGGAAGGGAAAACGGGGAGGGAGGAAGAGAGAGAGAGAGAAGGGGAGGGGAAGAGAAAAGGGAGAGAGAGAAAGGCAGCCACCTCTTCGGAAGAGGGATAGGAAGAGAGAGAGAGAGAGAGAGAGAGAGAGAGAGAGAGAGAGAGAGCAGGCTAGAGGAGGCAGAAGATCCCTTGCCTCCCTGGAAGAGGGGGTGAATGGGCAGGGCTTGTATCTTAAAAGGACAGGGTACCCAAGTGGCAGGACAAGCCAGCAGCAGATCATAACACTATGACCTTCACATAACACCTATTCTCTCTCTCTCTCTCTCTCTCTCTCTCTCTCTCTCTCTCTCTCTCTCTCTCTCATACACACACATACACACACACAGTCCGATCAGAGTTGTGGAGGTAACAGCCAGTTGTCTTTCCTAAGGAAAGAGGAAAGAGGAAAACAGACATCCGAAAGACCTCAAGGTTCCTGTGCCATACAGCCAGAACTACACTAAACACAGTGCCATGCCAGTAACTGTGGAGGGAGCGACTGAGGGAGAGCGGCTTCCATGTCAGATATCATTGGAGATCAGGGGGTGGTAGGAAGGAGGCAGTGAGTATAGGAGTCAGGCAGGAGTTCAGAGAGCAGGTCCCAGAGGCAGTTCAGCCCTTGAAGCTGAGAATCTGCAGGTCACTTCCTGCAGGGTTCTAGGTGGTCAGTCTCATGAGCCCTGAACTCTGGGCTTTCTCAAGCCCATCATCCTAGAAGCACAAGGCTAGTGATGGAGAAACTCCCTGTATTCTGTGAGACAACACTTTACCAAGGGACCCTCAACCACACCAGGGCACCACGGAAGCCTGGCATTCGCTCCCACCCGCCCACTCCAAGCAAGTACAAGGGTAGGGAACCTCCTCCTGCAGTCCACTCACCCAGATGGCCCCTGGCAGCTCCTCGGGAACACTGAGATGGACTTGCTCAGCAGCAGAAAGCCCATCATTGACTTATGTCTCCAGACCGCTAACCACGGGGTCCTGACTGCGGAGAACAGATTAAGAAGGAAATCACCTGCAGGTGTTTGCAGAGCGTCCGGGGGGGGGGGGCTCCGTCCTGTGGAGGGGGGGACTGCTGGCTGAGGGAGGGTGTTTAAGGGGTGTCAAGCAGAGCCTGAGACAAAGGTTTATTGGCGCGAATCCAGAATGTGGAGCTCAGAAAGAGACAGCAGGTGAGTGGGGGAGCTGGCCAAGAAATGAGTGTGTCAATGATTGGTCCACCAGCACGAGTTTCTCTGGGCCCAGTGTGGGTGACTGTAAAGACATCCTGAGCTGTTCACCCTGGACTGAGGAAACTAAACTCCTCCTCCCCGCCGCCCCCTCCCTGAGTTCTCAGGGACGGTTAGTGAGGGTTCCTCCCTGAGATCTTAACTACCTGCTGCCTCCAGCTTGTCCCTGTTTGAGCAGACCTCCCTCCTGTGACCTCATCAGAGAGGAACAGCATTCACAGTAGGGAGCTGTCGGCTGTGCTGAAACCAGAATATCAAAGAAGGTTGCCCTGTAGGGACACAGCGTTGCCTGCTGGGTTTTCCAGGACCGCCTGGGCTCCTCGAGAGGGGCCTTTGTGTTTGCTTCAGAGTCTTAAGGACCACTTCATAGCAGCCAGTAAGACAGTAGGACTCCTAGCATTTCTGTAAACAGAGCGGTTTAAATGCCAGGGGCGAAGACTCGCTGGTACATGGTGTTCTCTGCTGGAGGACCAGAGTTAGGCAACTTCCAATTAGTGTCAGAAGTTTGCAGTGTGTCCGGGAGAAACGCTCGTCACCCTGACATCTACCAAGACTCAGTCGCTGGCATCTGGTGAGAAATTTGGTTTGAGAAAGTGCATAAACAGTGTTGGAGGGAGGGTCCTGGGGTAGGAAGTCCTCACACCACATGGGACATCGAATTGAACCATGGAGTTAAAGTCCCACCTCTGGGTGAACATTAGCTTCCATCACCACTGGAAACCCAATGATGGAAATGACATTTCTGTACATTGTCATCAGCTTCCCAGGCTTGTGTGTATGCTGGGCACTTCACACATTCTCCTGACAATTCACTCTCAGTAACAAATGCCTCCACCCTAGGAATTGTCATTCACTGAGCACAGGTGGACTACCCCTCCAGGGGACTCAGTACATTTTCTCTCTCTCTTGCCCAGTGTGAGTAAACAGCCCTCCCAACCACGCCCCTCGCAGCCACGCCCCTCGCAGCCACACCCCTCACGACCCCACCCTCTCAGCCACGCCCCTCATGTCCCCCACCCTCTCAGCCACGCCCCTCGCAGTCACACTCATCCAGGCCATGCCCTCCTGTGATGGTCTGGCAGAGCAGTGCCTTCTGAAAAGCTAAACCTTTCATGGAAGATAGGCTGTCAGTGCTGTGATTTGCTTATGAAATTCCCTCCATGAGATCATGTGTTGAACACTTGGCCCCCCCACTGGTGGGTTGGTAGCAGTGCTGGTTTGGGAGATTCTGGAAGTTTGAAGAGGTGGGACCTACGTGAAAGAAGGAGGCCACTGGGTTATCCTTTAGCCTTACTTCTGGTCTCTTGCTTCCTGTTCACCTCCTCCACCACAGGCTCCTAGTGCCATGGTGTTCTGCCCCAGTGTGTGGCGCCTCTCCACGACCAGGGACCAAAATCCCTCCTCCCCTAGGTATTTCTACCAGGTGTCTTTTTTAGTGACTAGGAGAATAGCTAACACAGTAGGGAGCTGTGGAATCCATGAGAGGAACAGTCTGCCTTCCCAGAATTCCCGAATCTTGCAAATAAATATCTGTTCATAGTGAGACACTGCTGAATTAGTCACAATACCTTCAGGGCTGTCCCTCACAAGTCAGAGCACTGGGGATTGGGTCTCCAGACCCTAAGCTGTCTCCCCAATGCAGTTTTCCCCTCTCCTCCTTAATCAGCCTCCCTTCCCTGTTCAAACAGCCATGATTCCGACCACGCTCAGCCATCAGGACCGGTCACATCATTTGAGCTGGATTCGCAGTAACAGCTTTGAGCATTTTGACTATCCTGAGAGATCTCAAAAAGTTTTGGAATTCTGTGACCCTGATTTGACCAAAGCACCCTCCACCAACAAGTCATGTGACCTAAAGACGGCCTGTCCTAAGCCTGTCATCTGAAATGGGAGCTGATGACAAAGGGGTGAACTCAGGCAAGTGTTCTCATAGATGAAATATTGCTGAAGACTGGCAGGCTAGTAGGTTCTACTTAAAACTTACCTTGTGCAGTTCTGGGGAAAGATGTGTGTGTGTGTGTGTGTGTGTGTGTGTGTGTGTGTGTGTGTGTGTGTGTGTGCGCGCGCGCGTATGAATGTACAGTTAGCATCGCACATCTAACTAGCTCTAGAGCTGAGGAAATAGTCCAGTTGATGAAGTGCTTGCAAGCACGAGGAGCTGAGTGTGAGCCTTAGAATTCATGTTTATAGCATCAATTCTGGTGTGGTGGTGCACACTTATAAACCTAGCGCTAGGGAAGCAAAAACAGCAGGATCCCTGGGTCTCCTTAAACAGCTGGTCTACCCTATCAGAAAGTAGATTACTGAGAGATCTTTTCTTAAAATAAAAGCAAAACAAAAGCCAAGATGAATGGTGTATGTAAAACAATAGGCCAGGGTTGCCCCGCACACACATCTGCACACACAAGTGCACATACACTCACACACAAGCACATAAACATGCAAACAAACAAGGGCCTGGAGAGATGGCTCACTGACTAAGTGTTCTTGCAGCTTTCCCAAAGAACCTGAGTTCAGTTTCCAGCACCACTATCCAGTGTCTCGCAACCACCTGTTACTGTGGCTCCAGGGCATCTCATACCCTCTTATGTCTTCCAAGGGCATTCACATGTATGAATGTCTCTCTCTCTCTCTCTCTCTCTCTCTCTCTCTCTCTCTCTCTCTCTCTCTCTCTCTCACTCACACACACACACACACACACACACACACAAAATAAACATAAAGTCTGGTTTTGGAGTTTCTATTGTTTTATGGTTTTTGTTTGTTTAGTTGGTTGGTTGGTTTTGTGAAATGGGGATTCTCTGTGTATCCCTGACCATCCTGGAACTCACTTTGTAGGCCAGGCTGGCCTCTAACTCAGAGAGTTCCGCCTGCCTCTGCCTCCCATGTGCTGGGATTAAAGGTGTGCGCCACCACTGCTTGACGTAAAAATGAAATCTTAAAGACATGCAAATAAATAAATAAGCAAACAAGTAAATATGGAAAGCATGTGACAGACACTGAGCAACAGAAGGTCTGATTCAAGGCTCCTTCCATCTCTTAGAAGCCCATGCGTCTTGCTCACTCCAGCAAGTTCCATGTTCCTCCATGGAGATGGTTGACATTTCTTGTTGCACTTACTCTCTACTTGGTGCTGTGCCAGTCACTTGTGTACCCATGGGGTTCCTTTCCACCCATGGGGATGAATGATGTTGCTTTCATCCCCATTTCTCAGATAAAGAGACAGTGGTCCAGAGAAGCAAAGGCTTGTTTCCTGTGGTCACAAAACCAGCAT
This sequence comes from Ondatra zibethicus, assembly GCA_004026605.1. NCBI lineage: Eukaryota > Metazoa > Chordata > Mammalia > Rodentia > Cricetidae > Ondatra > Ondatra zibethicus. The sequence goes on along the minus strand of PVIU01006263.1, from coordinate 34,931 downwards.
GTGGGAACCCCCGGCACCAAAACCCAACCATCAGCTCTACCCACCCTTCTGCTGACCTGCTACTGCACCTTCAGGAGGTGCCATTGCCTGCCAACCTCCAACAGGCTCCATCTTCTCCATGTAGCAGCGGGTTCTCCACGAGAACACAAGTGTCTATTCACAGCGCAGAAAGCAGGAGAATGTGATAAGTGCCTGATGAAGGGGAAATGAAAGGGAACACCAGGCAGAAGGAGGGGTGGGAGGAGACGAGACCAAACGATCTCAGAGAATCCTGCACCAGATCTGTGGCAACACAAGGGGAAAGCTAGGAGATGTGCATATTTCCTAGTGAGTCATAAAAAAAGGAGCCAAGGAGAAGTAGGAACAGAGAAGGCCACTGAGAGCCGGAGAGACTACAGGATGATAAAAATCTGAGTTATAAAAGGCCCCAGGAACATATGGTTTCATGGCAGAGCTCTGTGTAACCTTTAAAGAACAAATAACCCCAGCGTTGATTAAATGTTTCCCAATCGCAGGGCAAGATAGAACACGGCAGCTCACTTTATGCCTCAGAACCAGCGAGGCCTCAGAACCAAAACCTGGAAGACAGCACTTACAGAGAAACAACTGTAAATCAATTGTTCTCATGACAGCACGTGTAAAAACTAGACATTCAGTGCTAGCAAATGGAATCTGACAAAATGTCAGCATCAAGTGGGTTTTATCCTAGGAACACATGGGTTTATAACAGAAAAACAATTAATGTAATTCATTATATCTACGAGTTCAATGAAATTTACAAAAGAACTCCAATACAAAAAGAGAACAATTTCATTCTTTTGAACAAAATTCAGAGTGTCCTCCAGGGACAAGTTCTGCATAGGCTGTCCAATCCTAAGAGGCCAGTCCTGGACACGTGACACATGTACATAGGAGCAACACTAAATGGACTCAGTAGATTACATACGTGTGTGTGTGTGCATGCACACTCTCGTGCTCGCACTCAAGTAGCAATAATAATTATAGAAAGGGGCTGGAAAGATGGCTCAGGGGGTAAGAGTTCTGGCTGCTCTTGCAGGGGACCCCAGTTCATTTCCCAGCACCCACATGGCAGCTCACACCGTCATGACCCCAGTTCCTGGGCCGTGAGTCCAGTTCCGGGGGTCTGTGCACCTCCTCTCTGGCCTCCTCAAGCATCATCTGCACAGGTGGGGCAGACACACATGCAGGTTAAATACTATGTACAGAAAGCAAAAGTAAAATAATTCTTTAAAATAGTAATTATTAAGGAAGAAGAGGTGGCGAATTTGGGAGGGGGACAGAGTGAAGATAGGAGTGACATAGGCATAGTTCCAGTGGATGAGGTCCTAAAAAGGATTGTTTATTAAATACAGAGTGTCAAACCAGCTTCTAAACTCTGAGGACTACCACAGTGACTGAAACAGACAACAGGCCCCCCTTGGTTTTCTCCAAATGAAAATACTCCCTCCTGGGAAGGCAACTCCTAAGACTCAGGAGGCTTAGTCCAGTGAGATGGCTCAGTGAGTAAAAGGTGCCTTCCACCAAGCCTAAAGCCCTGAGTTCAATCCCCAGGATCTCTCCTTTAGGAGAGAATCAACTTCCAAAACTTCCAAAAATTGTTTTCTAACCTCCACACATATATACCTAAAATAAAATAGTATGCTATTTTGGTTTTTGTTTTGTTTTTGAAGAAGGAGGAGGAGGAGGAGGAAGATGATGACAACTACAATGACTCAGGAAGCTCACAAAACTTAGAAGGCTCAGGAAGTTCCTGAAAGTTCAGAAATTCACGAGACCCTCCTCCAAACTGTAAAAACAGGAAGAGTTCTTTAGTGGAGCTGCCTGCAAGTTAAGTACAGAGCTACAGGGCTGCAGCTACAATGTAATATAAGTTACAATCCATATTGGAGTGGATCTTTAGGTGATATACTTGCCTTTAAATCACCCTGCTCCTAAACATAGCCCCATTAAACTCACAGGCTAGAAGCTAGATTTGGATGGAATCATGTCTTTGGCTTATCGTCAGTGAATAGATATTTGTTTATGCATTTCCAGGAGAAATCACACAACCTGAGGTTGGTGACTAAAGAGAGAGGGAGGCCAGAGACAAGATGCTGAAGGGAAACATGCATTGTGTTAGTAGTATCCCAGCAAGAGAAGCAACCAGAGCAGGGCCAGAAAGTCAGATGTAGACAGAGTGTTCGGGGAATGTGTCACTGAAAGAGAAGTGAAGAAAGTGAGGGCTGTCACACACCACAGCAGTGCTTCACCAAGCAACTGTGGGATAGCAGGGACAGCCCAGAGAGAGGCTGTCAACAGGAGGCATCATACAGCAAGCCAAATGGGTGATCTTAACATCAGAATTGCTAAGCTCCACTACAAGTCCAAGACCCAGCAGAGCCTGCAGGCCCAAGGCAGCACTTGAGGATGATGGACAATGAATTAGTATCACTAGTCCAGGGCAGCCGCACACTGAGTGCACAGGACTGAACCGGCTCTGAAGGCCAAAGGCACCACAGCGATTCCGTTAGTTCCTTTCTTTAAGGCACCTAACAAGGAGAAACTTCTCATATGAAAGGGTTGTTTGCTTCGGCTCCCAGTTCAAGGGGACAGAGTCCACCACAGAAGGAGGGCATGACAGCAAGAGCGAAAAGGAGCTGCCCACGTCACATCTGTAACCAGGAAGCAGAGAGGTGAACGCTGGTGCTCAGCTCATCTTCTTCTTTATTCAGTCCAAGACCCCAGTCCCTGGCTGGAGCCATCCACATTTAGGATGGGTCCAAACCCCAGTGCGATTTCTTTTCATTTTTCATTTTCTTTCAGCAATGCATCCACTTTTGAGTCCCCTATGCTCCTGCTAGAAGCCCCAACAGGCCCATTTCTCCAGTGGCATTTCATATAGTATTTTAATAAATGAGCTTGCCTGAAGATGAGGGAGTAAAACAGCCCCACGGATCGTCCTTACAGACCAGGCAGTGGTGACAGACACCTTTAATCCCAGTAGCCACGCTAGTTGCCATAGAAACCAGGTGGTAGTGATACCTGCCCTTAATCCCAGAACTAGAGAGGAATATAAAATGGGAGGAGACAACTCATAGTCGCAGTCTCATTCTGAGATTCCTGGAGACAGGATCGCCATTTTGGGACTAAGGATGAGGTAAGAGCCAGTGGCTGGCTGCTTGGCTTTTCTGACCTTTAGGTTGAAAATATCAGTCTCTGAGTTTTTATTAATGGTGCTTCACACTTCTTCCCCAAGAGGCAGGTTGCAGTGCGCTCATGGGATGAACAGATGCTTGCTCATTCAAAAGTAACATAGCATCACAACACGTTCTAGACAAGATCACTCATCTTCAGCTGCTGGGCGGGGGCAAGTGTCCAGGCCTTCTTGCTCCATAGGCTAAGGATAGCCTTCAAAGGATCCTAGCCTCCAGAGCCTGGTCCAGGATGCAGCTGTCTCTAGCTGGAAAAACTGCAAGCAGTTTCCAGCTTGCTGAGCCTCCGGGATTTCACTCTGTGGAAGTGAAGTGTTAACACTCCCTGAGCTTGTTAAGGTGGTAGGAGGGAGATAATAGTCCCAGGAGGACCACGGTCACAGTCGCTTCTCACATTTGAAGGTCCCTGAAGATTGGCCTTTAGTGATCTTCCACCTAATCCTCTCAACACTAAACTCTTCCCCTTCCACCTCACTCAGCACTTGGCAATCCCTGCGCACATGTTAAGAAAACGGAATGGGCAAAGACCTCTAGGAATGCCCTCCCACTCAAAGCGAACTTTGGTGGGTTGGAGACCCAGGGAGAAGCACTTGCTGTGTAGGCCTGAGCACCAAAGTTCAACTCCCTAGCACCTCTGTAGATGCGGGGTGAGTGTAGCAGCCCCGCCTGCGATCTCAGAGCTTAAGAAGCACGGGACCAGCAGGTGGGAATGGGGGAGGGGAGTCCTCACGGTTTACCACCTGTAGAATGACCGGAGTGGCCCAAAGAGTGAGTGTTGTGGGGAAAGAGTCCTCCATTGGGATCTGTGGGGTGGTCAGGATACTTTCCTGGGCAAGTATTTTAATCATCTTTATCAAGGAGATAGCATGGACGAAGCTGGGTCCAAATCATCATCGTTGAGGAAACAAGCATCTCTTGTGCTAGCTGGAGGAAGGGAATGCTGTCATTGTGTGTCTCACGACACTCTGTGCATCTCACGTGCCGTCATGGACACCAAGAGCCCTTGCCTAATGCTGGTATTGTGTGAAATTATTCATGCTCCATAGGAGCCACTGGGCCGCTAGGAAGCAGGCAGCTGCCTGGGTTACACCCGTGTTTGTCTCGCTTTATTTTCCAAACATTAACAGTGAGCACCAGCAGCTGGAGCCCACAAGCGCCAGCCACTGGTGATGTCTCACCTGTTCTCTCTTTGTGTGTGTTGTTGTTGTTCTTAGGTAGCCGCAAGATGACCTTGAACTTCTTGTGTGGCTGAGAGTGATCCCTGTCTTTCATCCACCTTCCAAGTTTGTGAATTACAGGCATGTGCCACCACACATGGTTCTGTGGAGTTGGGATCCAGCCCTGGGTCTAGTGTGTGCCAGGCAAATGTCAACCAACCAAGTTTCATACCCAGTCATGTATGTTTACCTTGCCTAATATTCATTTCCAGCCATATCCATGTGCTACCTACATTACCTCCCAACGAAGGTTCCAGAAACCTTCTCCCCAGTATCCAGAGAGAAAACATGGCCTGACTGAGATGTAGTGGGTGGGTCCAGGTGACTTGATGGCTGTCCTTTCTGGCAACATTTTATATATATATGGCTTCATTTTACCAACTCTAGGAACCAGCCTGAGAAAAACTTTGGGAAAAAGCCTGACCACGAGGACTAGAGAAGTGACTCTGCCCCCAGGGCTGTGTGGTCTGAGGCAGGCTGCTCCTCTTACAGTGTGGCGTGTAGACAAAAGAGGCAGGCTGTGTAGATTCTGCAGAGACCACATGGCTCGCAGAATAGCAGAGTGTTACCTTGCCTGTCCTTGGCAGATAACTTTGGCTGCCCCTGACCCACAGTGTGCACTGTCTGGGAATCAGAACAGCTCCAGCCCCTTGCTTTGTCACTGTAGACAGGTCACTTTTCTGGACCTCATTTTCCTCATTTGCCAAATGGGTTCAATGTGAGAACTAAGCGAGCTAGTGTGCTGCTGTAGGAATTCCTACCGCCAGTAGCCTTTAAGTTACCCGCCCACTTGAGCGTGGCCTCTTATACTATATATGCCGATATAAAGCACATGTCCCATCTCTTTTTTGACTACGGGATTCGGTTGCTGTTCCTTGTTCCAGCAGAGGACTGTGATCTGTGAGTCTACCCCCAAATAAATAACACTCTGTTATACCCAATTCTGAGCTAGTGTGGGATTTCTTTTAAGTGTCCTTCTTCATCTGGTGCCCAACGTGGATTCAGACTCCACACCTACTGGGTGGATGGCCTAACCGGTCCACAGCCCTGTGTGCCAGCCCAGAGCAGACATCTGCTAAGGTTTGACAGCTTTTTTCATTGACATAATATCACTGTGGAAACACATCTCTAAGTGTGTTTACAAGGACATTTCCAAAATGATTCAGCTAAGGAGAAAGACTCACACTAGATATGAGCAGGGCTGGGATCTCAGACAAAATGAAAAGAAGAAAGCTGGGCACCAGCACTGAGCCCCTCTACTTCCAAAGTAGACACACGTGGCAGCCACCTCAACTCCTGTGGCCACGCATCCCTCACTGGGACCTACTGCTCCTTTGAGCCCAGAGCAGGCAGAGCTACAAACTCAAAACTGCAGAAGAGTGGAGCCCAGTTCTGATTCCCACTCAGTCTGAAGCAGGGCACACACAGTGAAAAGGCTGCGCTCTTCCGTGTACCGCTGATGAGGTTTGGGTCAGGAGAGTCAGACCTTGTAGTACAAGCTGGTCTGCCTAGAAAAAGCATGGGGCCTAGTTCCTGTCCAATCCCACACTCTGACACCTCTCTTCCCCTCTCACAATCCCTGGGTGCCCTGCTTCTCATTTGTGTTCTCTAGCATGTGGAACAGCCCCCGCTGTGTTTGTGAGTTTTCAGAGTCCCTAAGTACCCACAGCCATACAGAACTCTCTCTCTCTCTGGCACAGACATTTGTCAAAAATGACACTCCAGTCATCCATGCCACCGGGAACAGTGACAGATGCATTCTCGGGAGCTGCTGTCCAGGCTGCAGAGGATAGATGGGGCTGCTGGCTACAGCTAAGGCAGCTTGCACTGGAAAGGGGAGCAGAAGACCAGGCTAGAGACAAATTACAGCCAGGTCACTTGCTGCAGCCTCCTCTGGGCTGGGCCGGCCCCACAGCAGGCCCACACAGTGCATGGAACTAGTCCAGACCAGATGTACCCTTGGAGTGTGTACTTGGGATTCCAGTGTGATCTCTGTCAAGATGCCTTTGGGTTAATTCCAATAACCACAATATATAATATTTGAGCACATATAATCCAATGACTAGGTCTCTGGACCTAAGACCAGACACGGCTCTTCCAAGATCACACAGCAAGTGCTCCAAGCAGGGTCTAGCTCCAAGACTGCTACCTGGGACTCTCATGGCTGGTCTGGGACAGGGCAGTCGTGAATGGGGTGAGAAAACTAGGGAACAGGCTGCCACTGTATGGCAGCATCACGGGCTCCAACAGCCCCACTCCCTTCCCTCTTTCTCCAAACCAGGCCTCCACTGCTTTCTCAACCCAGTCAGCCCAGCCCATTGTCATTAGCCTGTCCCCTCAGTCTCCCTGAAGCCAGCTCTCAGTCACCTGAAATTCTGTAGCAGTGTTTATAGCTTGTGACAGAAGAGGAAACCAACCTCATAAAACAAATATGGCACAAGAGGTCCCTGTGAACGCCCCACGCACACAGTACTGCTTCTCTCCCCACCCAGGGGAGGGTGTCAGGGACAGTGTCTGTCTGCTCTCCTGCAGAAGTGCCCACAGACACAAAAGCCTGGCCTGCTGAGATGGTTCAGTCATTAAAGTGCTGTAGACTATTATCTTAAGATGTGTTACATTCGTGTACGCTGTAGAATATTTGTTTAATGATGTAAAAATGTGTTGCATTCTTTTATGTTGCATTTGTTTAACTCCATGAAGTTGTGTTGCTTTGCCTGTCTAAAACACCTAATTGGTCTAATAAAGAGCTGAACGGCCAATAGCAAGGCAGGGGATAGGATAGGCGGGGCTGGCAGCAGAGAGAATAGATAGAAAGAGGAAATGAGAGAAAAGAGATCAAGGAACAAGAGAAAGAGGAGAACTCCAGGGGCCAGCCACCAGTTTCACAGCAAGCCACAGAGGAAGAAGTAAAGAAAGGGATAGAGAAATAGAGAAATGTAAAAGCCCAGAGGCAAAAGGTAGGTGGGATAATTTAAGAAAAGCTGGCTAAGCCACACTGAACTTCATAGAAGAGAAAGTGGGAAGTACGCTTGAACGTATTGGCATAGGAGACCACTTCCTAAATATAACCCCAGCAGCATAGACATTGAGAGAAAAAATTAATAAATGGGACATCCTGAAACTGAAAAGCTTCTGTAAAGCAAAGGACACGGTCAACAAGACAAAACGACAGCCTACAGAATGGGAAAAGATCTTCACTAACCCCACATCAGACAGAGGTCTGATCTCCATAACATACAAAGAACTCAAGAAATTTGTCATCAAAAGAACACATAATCCAATTTAAAAAATGGCTGAAAGACACTTAAGGAAATGCTCAACATCCTTAGTCATCAGAGAAATGCAAATCAAAATGACTCTGAAATTCCATCTTACACATGTAAGATTGGCCAAAATCAAAAACACTGATGACAACTTATGCTGGAGAAGTTGTGGGGAAAAGGGAACACTTCTGCATTGCTGGTGGAAATGCAAGCTGGTACAGCTCCTGTGAATGTCAGTGTGGTGATTTCTCAGAAAATTAGGAAACAACCTTCCTCAAGACCCAGTAATACCACTTTTGGGTAAATATCCAAAGGATGCTCAATCGTACCACAAGGATATATGCTCAACTATGTTCATAGCAGCATTGTTTGTCATAGCCAGAACCTGAAAACAACCTAAATGCCCCTCGAATGAAGAATGGATAAGGAAAATGTGGTACATTTACACAATGGAGTACTACACAGCAGAAAAAAATAATGACATCTTGAAATTTGCAGGCAAACGGATGGAGCTAGAAAACATCATTTTGAGTGAGGTAACCAAGGCCCAGAAAGACAATTGTTATATGTACTAACTCATAAGTGGTTTTTAAACATAAATCAAAGAAAACCAGCCTACAATTCAGAATCCCAGAGAACTTAGACAACAATGAGGACACTAAGAGAGACTTACATGGATCTAATCTACATGGGAAGTAGAAAAAGACAAGATCTCCTGAGTAAATTGGGAGCATGGGAACCATGGAAGAGGGTTGAAGGGGAGGGGAGAGGCAGGGAGAGGAGCAGAGATTTTATTGTATAGCTCAATAAAATCAATAATAAATAAATAAAAGAAAAGCTGGCTATAAATAAGCCAAGCTAAGGTCGGGCATACATATGTAAGAAAAAGCCTCTGTGTTTGATTATTTGAGAGCTGGGTGGCAGGACCCCCAAAAGAGCAAAGAGCAAAACAGCCAACAGCAGTAAATCACTTGCTGTGCAAACTAAGGACCTGAGTTTAGATCCCCAGCGCCCACATCACAATTGGAATGATCCACATGTCTGTAACAGCAGCGCTGGTGGAGAAGTAGGACAGGGAGATGCCAGTTATGCTAGAGAAATCAGTGAGCTCCAGGTTAACTGAGAGAGCCTGTCTTTAAAAGAAAGAGAGAGAGCTGAGTGGTGGTGGCACATGCCTTTAATCCCAGCACTTGGGAGGCAGAAAAAGGCAGATCTCAGTGAGTTTGAGGCCAACCTGGTCTACAAAGTGAGTTCCAGGACAACCACGACTGTTACAAAGAGAAACCCTGTCTTTAAAAAAAATATACAAAAACAAAACCATGCGTGGTCTGGAGAGACAGCTCATGGTCACACACTGTTCTTGCAGAGGACCTGAGTTTGTTCCCAGCTCCCAGGCTGCGTAGTTATCTGCAACTGTAGCTCTAAAGCAGTGGTTCTCACCCTTCCTAACGCTGCTATGGTCCTGTAATACAGTTCCTCATGTTGTGGTGACCCCAACCATAAAATGGTGTAGGAGGTCCTTCTGTATTTGTATTGCTTTCATTGCCTTGGCCTTTTGATAGGGCAGGACTTAGATAGCTGGGGAGGACAGAACTGAATGCTGGGAGAAAGAAGGCTGGCAGGGAGAGCCGCCATGGAGTCGCCAGAGTCAGACATGCTGAATCTTTCCCGGTAAGCCACGACCTCGTGGTGACATACAGATTATTAGAAATGGGTTGAATCAAGATGTGAGAGTTGGCCAAGAAGAGGCTAGATATAATAAGCCAGGCAGTAATTTAATTAATACAATTTCTGTGTGTTATTTTGGGGGTTAAGCTAGCCGGGCGCTGGGAATGCAGCTCGCCCCTACAACAATAAAATTATTCATTGCTGCTTCATAACTGTAAGCTTGCTACTATTGTGAATTGCAATGTAAATATCTGTGTTTTCCCATGGTCTTTTGGGGGTCATAACATACAGGTTGAGAGCTGATTCCTTCTTCCGGCTTCTAAGGGTATCTGTGCTCCCATAAACATACCCACACAGAGACACAAAATTAAATCTTAAAAATAATAATAAAGATGGAGAGGGAATTGAGGAAGACAACACTCAGTATCAACCTCTGATCTCTACATGTCCACATACACAAATGAATACACATGTTCACACACACACACACCAGAAAGCAGCACCTGGCAGAGCAGGTGCCTGACTGGAGTGGAGCACTGATTCTCAGTTTCCCTACTGGGAAAATGGAAGGGGGCGTCCTATAGCATAGGGGCTTCCAGCCCAAGCCTTCTGTGGCTCAGCAGCCCTGGTTTCCTTTGCTCCTCCCCCTCCCCCTCCTTTCACCCTTCTTCCCTTCTGTGAGCCTGGCCAACTGCTTCCCTCTTGAGTGGGTGGGGCAGAAGAAGTCCCAAGAACAGCACGCATTGTCACTCCTAATCACAGCAGCCAAATGTAGCACACCAGAGAAGCTGGTCCCTGCCCGCCACACCTTCATGACCTGCCTCAAGCTCCTTCCCAGCCCTCTGAAGTCACGCTGGGACACCCATGCTGGGAAGGAGTCTTTCTCGCTAGTCAGGCTCTGTAAACACTGGAAAAGTCATTTTCTTTTTCGATCTGTAGGCAGGATGCCACCAAGCCTAGAAGCATCATTAAAAAGAGGCCTTGATGAATTTTTTTCCCAGTTTTATTTTGGAGGCTGGAGTGGAGTTGGGTGTTGGCTTATGGTTTTCTGTTTTGTTTTTTTTCTCTCTATCTCTCTCTCTGGTGCTTTTTGGATAAACACATAAATCAGCATCATCTATATTCATTAGACAGTGTGCCTTGTTCAGTACAAAATTACCCCTGTTTTGCATGATTCTCCCCTTGTGATTAATATAAATGACTTAAGTTAATTATGTTTCTGTTCATGGAAAAATGTATTTGTCAAAGAGCTAAAGCATCAATAAGGAATGCACGCTGTCATTCCAAGGAGGGTTGGATTGCAAATGAGCAACTGGAAGCCTGGGAAGGGAGTCACCCGTCTGTGGGTGTCACCCTGATGGAGCAGGCGCGCTTCGTATTTACTAACAGTGACAAAAGCATTTTTCTTAGTTAAACACTGGCATGCCCTGATGAGGTAGATTGATGTCATCATTATTAACCATAATGATACCTCAGACGTGGAGAAAACGGTTTTCTTTGAGATCCCAAGCTGAGCTACAGGGATTTAAGTCCATCCAGCCTCTCTCAGGAAATGGGTATTGGGCACTTTAACTGCCAAACCCCCAACTGCCCAGGGGGAGCAGTTCGCAGAAGCAGAGAGGCTAGTATAGACAATTGGAGTATGAGAGGAGAGACGCAAGCAAAAGCAAACCACGATGTCCTTACGGGATCCCAGAGTTAAAAAGGAAGCTGTACCCAATCTGAGCAAGCTCCCCATGATCCAGAAAGATCTATGAGCCACAAATCTGGGCACACCAGTGTGGTGTGCCAGTGAGCTCAGTCACCAGCTGCACCAGGTGTGGGTGGACATGAACATGGGCCAGGGGGCTGTGAGTAGGAACAGCCAAAAGCTCTGTGACACTACCCTAATACAGATGCCCCCAGTTTCTAAGACCCACCACCTCCTGTCTATGGACACTATCATCTTGTTCTGATGGTCAAAATCCATTTATCTGGCTTCCTTGTGGAAACCTTATTTTTATTTATCTTCTTAAATGTCAGGCTTAGCTCTTTAAATATACTATAAGTTGTTTAAGGACGAAATTTAAGTCCCCATCAAGTCAGTCCACAGTTATTCCATGGGCACCTGCTATATACAGGTCCTTCTCAGGGAGCTAGAGCCAGAGGAAGCCTCCCAGCAGCTTAGGGGTGGATGGAAAGGAAAGACAGTGGCTTCAAACGCTCTTAGAGGCCAGAGATAAACAATGCGGGCAATGGAAGTAACAGTAGAAACTGCTTCTTCTGCAGGCCTTTGAGAGAAATTCTGGATAAAAGGAGCCGTGGCTTGGAACACTCAAATATCCCCAGAACATATCTTCTTAGAAAGCAAATTATGTCAAAATTGTGAAATAAATGTTTGTGCCATTTTTTTAAAGGAGCCATGGTACTAACGGGACAGCTGAGCACTCAGTGCGTGAGAACCAGCACAGAGGCTGGGGTGACCCTCAGCAGCGTGAAGGCGCATGGTGGGAGAGAGGGCAGGGGATAGCAACTCCTCTATAAATAGTGCAGACGGGAGAGAGATGGATGTTCCTCCGTATGTGTACATGTATGCGTGTGCAGATGGATACAGATGAGTGAATGGAAGGATGGATGGACTGGGTGGCTATAATACAAGATGGACATGGAATGGGCAAGGAGCCGTGCACACTGATGGACAGAGAAGATATCAGGCTTCTGTGGGAAGAGGAGAGTGCAGAGATACTCACATATTCAAAGTCAGATTTTGAAGGAAAAGCAAACACAAGACCAAAATTACCCAGTGAGTAGCTTCTGGATAAGGAAGCCACTGGAAAGCAAATGACCATCTCTGGGCTCCAGGGGATCCTGGACAGCTGAGTGTCCTTAGCTCTCCTCAGTTTTCCCTTCATGGTGAGAATCCAATAACATTTAAACCATCAACTCCAAGAAACACGTAATGGTTTCACAGGAGCGTTAATTAAACTTGGGAGGTTGGAAGCTACTGAATCATCTTCTCCATTCTATATTAGCATGTTTACTCATCAGGACTCCAGGCTAATTAAAGCATGCCACCACAGTCCATTAGTGAACACCATGGAGGAGGAGAGGCACATGGGCGCAAGGATGATTTCACTCAGCAACTCTTCACTGAGCGAGTGCTGTGTGCCAGGCAAGTCACGCGGGCTATGAGAGAACAGCGCAGGTGACAGGCCCCTGCGAGCAAGCATGGCTTCCACAACAGACCAACTTCACTATTCACAGTCTGAATGGATTTAGAACCACCTCAAGGTGTGTCTGTGTCGGTGTTTCCAGAAAGATTGGACTAAAAAGGCAAAGGTAGCACCAAGTTACGTCTGGAGTCCTGACTGCAGAAAAGGTCTCAAAGTGAGCTGAACTCCAGCATCGCCCTTTCTGCTTCCTGGACTCTGGGTACCACGTGACCAGTCACCTCATCTCCCTGACACCATGCCTTCCCACCACAATGGACTAGACCTGTGGTTCTCACCCTTCCTAACACTGCAACCCTTGGCTACAGTTTCTCATGTTATGGTGACCCCAATCATACAGTGATTTATTTTGCTACTGCTGTGAAACATAATGTAAATATTTGCTATTTGGATGGTCTTAGGTGACCCCTGTGAAGGGGTGGTTCAACCCCCAAAGGGGTCAAGACCCACAGGCTGAGAACTGCTGGACTAGACCCTCAAAAACAAATTCACCCCAAGATGCTCTTGGCAGGTACTGTGCCACAGCAGTGATGAAATAGCTAAGGCATCTGTGAGTTCTCACCGACAACCACGCAACAGCCACCTCCTTAATGACCATGTGTGTGCCAGGCAGACTCCTAGTAACTTCCCACCCAGTTTAACCAGGCCAATCATAAGGAAACTGCCAGGAAATGGGTTTAAAATCTGTAATCAAAATATATAAGGTGGGATTACAGAGATGGCTCTGTGCAGGACTCAGCAGCCTACCTTGGTAATCCCCAGTGCCCCTACAGCCAAAAAGGGAGGGGTGGAAGCAAGAGAACCCCCAAACCTCACAGGCCATCCACCCTGGAAGAAACAACCACAAACAACAAACACTTCCTGTCTCAAACAAGGTAGGAGATGGGGCTGGAGAGGCAGCTCAGCTGCTGAGAACCCTGGCTGCTCTTATAGGCGACTCAGGGTTGGTTCTCAGCACACACATGACAGCTCACAACCAAGCGTGAGTTCCAGCTCTGAGGGACCTGGCACCCTCTACTAGCCTCCTAGGGTACTGCACACACACAGTGACCTAACATGCAGACAGGCACACACACATACTCATAAAAACAAATATCTTTTACAATAGAACAAGGTGAGAGATGAGGGCTGACAGCTGAGTTGTCCTCTGAGCTCCACACGTGCACCTGCATTCGCATACATGTGCACGTGCACATGTGTGCATACATCTGAACCCACAACCTTAAAAGAAGAGGTTACTCTTATCCAGGAACTTCCTGGACTCCAGCAGCACCGCCCTCTGTGGCCCTCCGAGCCCCCAGACTGTAAGAACAGGCTTGCACAGTGTGGGAGCTGCCTGGGCGGGGTTCCGTCATGTTCATTGCTTCTTGAATTTCACTAGGACGTGCTGGGATGTACAGCGATTAGCTAATAGTGTAGGGGTTCTGTGATGTGGAGGAACCTATCAGACACCACCAGAATTTAGAGAAAGGTGGGCCATCGTCATGACTTGGTAGAGGGAAGATATTTAAACTGGACTCCCAAAACTTCATTAGCATTTTTCCAGCCAGTAGGAGAGGAGGGAAAGAGAACCCCGCAAGGAGAAGTCTCCCTGCTCAGGATGGTGTCTTATAATGGTGTGGCTCAGCAGCCATATCGAGACCACGAGGCACCATGAGCACAGGTAGGCCAGAAGGATGGAAGGAAGCAGAAGCCTGGACGGACCGATGCTGTGATCCCCCAGTCTCAAGAAAGAGCTGAACGTTCAGGGCTTGTTATTGTTGTTGTTGTTTTAAACACTTGGTCAAATTTCTGTTACTTGGATCTGGAAACACCATAGGTCCTACGTGACCCTTCTTCCCCTCCCTCCTTCCCTCGCTAAGCTGTAGTTCTATCTTTGGCTCCCACCGAGAACATTCTTTCCCCACACAGCAGGTGCCCAACTCACATGTGTTAAATCAAGGAGCGAAAGGGCCGAGTCCTGAAATGCCAGCGTAGGCCATGGCACCTTGCAGGTGGGAAGGTTGACTCAGGAGTAAAGCATTTCCTCTGCCAGCTTAAGGACCTGAGTTCAATCCCAGGCACCATGTGCGGAGGTACACAGGCATCATGGTGTGTACCTTAACCCCAGTGCTGAGGGGGGCAAAGACAGATTTCTGAGGCTTGCTCGCCAGACAGCCAAGATAGCAAGCTCCAAGTTCAGTAAAAGACCCTGTCTCAAAACATAACATGGAGTCAATGGAGGAAATACCCAATACTGACTTCTAACCTGCACATGGGATGCAAAGAGGAGTCACCAGCACACACACACACACACACAAAATTAAACCTTGGCACTTCGATTTACTTTGCAAATAATTTTTTTTCATTAAGCCAAATAACTAGCAGTGGCCTAAAAACAAACATTTAAAACAGGTGCAGCAAAAATTAAGGCTCTTTGCACTGAAGGGAGAGAAGATGTGTTTAACTGGAAAGCACCTGCAGGAGACATTAACATTTCCAAATTAAGGGCGCTTTGCATTTTCGCTGCATTAACACATAACACAGCCATTTAGACATCGGAGGTACACCTCGAGCTTTTCCAGAATGCGTTTGTTCTAAGTAAATGAGACATGTGCACACATGCACGCATGCTCGCACCTACATGCACAGTGCTAAGCTCCCACACGATTCTCTGCCTCTGGTAGTGATTCATTTGCCATCATGATCTTTTTCTGGGGCAGAAAGCCTGCAGATGGAGCAGTGAGTGTGTCCTCCATCTCTCCATCATCACACTGGCCCTGGCTTTCCTCTTTCAGCTGCCCTGCTGAGTACAACAGGCAACTACCTCTTCACTTTCACCTCCCTTTATTTTCATCCTTCTAGTATTTTCCGAGGGCTGTGTCCCGGATCCTGGTGGCAATGAGAACCCGTCTTCCCATCCCTTTGATCTGTACAGCTCTTGGTAGCCCTTCTACCCGTGAGTGGACTCACCAGACTCACCAGAGCAGAAAGGATGTCTCCCATGTTGATCCTGTTCCAGTCAGCACCTGTGTGTCCTGTTCCCCAGTCAGTCAGACACCTGTCTGGCATGCCTGCCTTGCACACACATAATGTAGTCAGACACCTGCCTTTCACACACAGCAGAGTCAGACTCCTGCCTGGTGCACATGCACAGCAGTGCACACATAGTGGAGTCAGGACACCTGTCTGGTACTCACACACAGCAGCGCACACATAGCAGAGTCAGGACATCTACCGGGTGCACATACACAGAAGAGTCAGACACCTGCCTGGTGCACACACAGCAGAGTCAGGACACCTGCCTGGCACACACACAGTAGTGCACACACGGCAGAGCCAGGACACCTGCCTGGTACTCACACACAGCAGAGCCAGGACACCTGTCTGGTACTCACACACAGCAGAGCCAGGACACCTGCCTGGAGCTCACACGCAGCAGCGTTCACACAGTGAAGTCAGAACACCTGCCTGGCACACACACAGTAGTGCACACACAACAGAGTCAGGACACCTGCCTGGTGCATACACAGAGAAGTCAGGACACCTGCCTGGCTCACACAGCGGAGTCAGAACATCTCAAGCTTCACATGCGAGGGGCCTGGTTCTGAGTGTTTGTATGTGACTCGTAGGTCCTCTGCCTTCAGGCCTCAGAATTTAGGGAATATGTGCAGTTCCTAGAGCAGGAAAGGTCTCTCCCTCTCCTCTCTCCTGCCCTTGAACTCCACCCCTTCCCTTTACCTCCTGAGTCCTGCACCACCACAGCAGCATCTAATCCTCCTTCCAGAAGCTTCCTAGACTCGGCCACATACAGTCATGGTACCTTTCCCGTATCAGGCACTTGAACATTCTCAACAGGTCTGTTCTGGATTAAGCCCCTTTCCACATGACCTCACACATTCTCACAGCCTCCCGAAAAGGGCAGTTGTATTACTAACCTGTTACCTAGAGGAAAAAACATGGCTTAGGGGACAATCCCTTGTCCCAGGAGCTCATACCCCTCCCCCGCAGAGGGCAGAGCCAAGGCTCCAGACAGGTCTGTCAGATGCAAGCAAACCCATAGACCAGCCTCCCACCTCCTGAACACACCAATCAAGGGATTCTGCTTAAGTGAAAGGCTGTGGCTCACTGCTGCCTGGGTTTGCCCTTCTGAAGGTGATTTGTAGCTTCAAGGCAAGTGCCTCAGTTTCTCCCAATGTTGGCTCCCTCATAGGACTTTCCATCTGCACAAAAGAAACTGTCGTGCTTGTGCATTGGAGCCCCTTCATCTACATGAAGGAAAGCAGCTGGACTAACGGGGTCCTGTGCTCCTCCGGCGGCCTCATCTGTGCTCTACCTCCCCATCATCTGGTGGAATCAGTCTGAAAGCTGAAGGCTGAACGAGGGCGCTCGGGCTTTCTGTTTGACTCAGAGCCTTGGAAGCATTTTCCTTATTTGCTATGTAAATATTAAGAGGCTTTGTCTGGGAGTCCGGGCCCTTACCATCTCTTGAAAGATGGGAGGTCCTGCTTTGGTGTCGCAGATCTGCACAGCATCAGCTGGTGTTGTTTGTCCCCCCCCCCATGCTGGCCCAAGGTTGGGAGGTTTCTCTGTTGCTGGTTCCCCTCCCACCCCAGTCTGTCTCAAGGCTGTGAGGTTTCTCTCTATTGCTGGTCCCCACCCAAGGCTGGCCCAAGGTCGTGAGGTTTCTCTCCATTGCTGGTCCCACCCCCAGGCTGGCCCAAGGTTGTGAGGTTTCTCTCTATTGCTGGTCCCCACCCAAGGCTGGCCCAAGGTTGTGAGGTTTCTCTCCATTGCTGGTCCCACCCCCAGGCTGGCCCAAGGTTGTGAGGTCTCTCCATTGCTGGTTCCCCCCCCCAGGCTGGCCCAAGGTTGTGAGGTCTCTCCATTGCTGGTCCCCGCCCCCCCCCAGGCTGGCCCAAGGTTGTGAGGTCTTTCCATTGCTGGTCCCCACCCGATGTTAGCAAACTTCTTCAGGTGCTAGTTGCCTTGTGTTCTCAACAGCTGGACAGTTATTCACACAGGTATCTAATCAGGACTGGGAGTGATTTGGCCACCAGGAGGGCACGATGGGACATGATGTGGGTGTGTGTCCATTCTTATGCACCCCCCAGCTGCTCCTGCTATGTTGCCTCGGTGGCTCTTGCTTAATGGCTTCTTCTTTATATCTTGCTCAGCCCACTTCCTTATGCACTTAGGACCACCAGCCCAGAGATAGTACCACCCCCAGGGAGCTAGGCCCTCCCACATCAGTCATCAACCAGGAAAATGCACCACAGGCTTGCCCATAGGCCAATCTGGTGGGGGCATTTTCTCAACTGAGGTTCCCTCTTCCAAAATGACTCCTGCTTGTGTCAGGGTGACATAAAAGTAGCTAGCACAGAGTCTCGCCCACTCTACATGGATTTAATATGTATTGAAGTTTTAGTGTGGATACTCGCTGTGGGCACTGCATACATAATGTTACCCTGGATAATTGAAATCCTGCCCTTTCGAAGGGGCTTAGAAGACCCCACCCATCGCTGAGGCTTTCTAGGCAATTCATGGTCACTAACTCACGAAGCTCCCTCTCTGGGGAGCTACTGACCATTAATATTTGCTAGGGAAGGAAGAGACATTTTCTTCAATGGTGTAGCCACTAGGAAGGTGCCTGTGCCCCTGTGGATAGCCTGCCTCCATGCTCTAGTAAGTGACCCTGAAGAAACTCATTCATTGAATTACAAAAAGAAAGAAAGGGGAGGGAAGAGAAAGAAGAACAAAGAGAACAAGAAATAGGAGAAAGGATAGAGAAGAGGAAAATGAAGGGTAGGAAAGTGAGGAGAAAGGAGGGGAAGTGGAAGGAGGGAGAGGAAGAGAAAGGGGAAGCAAAGGGCAAGGAGGAAAAGGAACAGAAATTACATTGCTCTTGGGAAGCTTCCAGCCTGCAAGGGAACATCAGAGAGCTGCCATTTACACATCCTTAACATGAAGCAGTCACTGTATATAGATAGGGTCATTCACATAGCCCTCTCGGGAGCACTAAGTTCTACCCATTGCACAGAAGAGAAACTGAGGCTCCAAAGGCTATGGAGCATGTGATACAGATGAAAGCCAGTTACCTGCTTATTAGCAGCATGTTCCTGAGAGTCTGGACTTTTGTGATTCCTTCCCCCAACACACACACACACACACACACACACACACTGGGAATCTGGGCTTCTCCAAGGCCAAACCACATGGCCAGATCACTGGGCTGGGCTCTTCCCTCCACATCTGAGAGCCGCCACGCTCATCACTGCTTTGAGGATGGCAGGACCCAACCACAGGGCAGTGCACGCTCTAGTAGGATCCTCCCATTAAAGCAGCAGAAATCAACACTGTCGATGAGGCTGTAATGAACTGGCACCTGTGCTCCCTACCTCTCCCAAGGACAAAGAATCATGATGGATAGAGAGTGCTTCCAACTTCTTCATGTCCTTCCCCTCTCACGGGGAATCCTCCCTGCTCACTCCTGTCAGGATCATTTGAGATGTCTCTGGTCTCTTATTGGATGCTCTTTGTCATCGCATCTGGGAGGACTCTGGCAAGTGCTAAGGACCAGAAGACGTTCAACTGTTACTAAACCTAAGCCATGGCTGCCCTGCCTTCCAGAAAATACTTTGGGAAGCCCCAGGCCACAGGAACCTAGAGACTGGGCCATCTCACTCTACACATGTACAGACTGAGAGGATGGGATGCAGCAGCACTGCTCCACATCATCATCTCCGTCCCCAGCATCTGCATCCCCTGCATCTCCACCCCCAGCATCTGCATCCCCTGTACCTCCAACCCCAGCATCTGCATCCCCTGCACCTCCACCTCCAGCATCTGCATCCCCTGTACCTCCATCCCCAGCATCTGCATCCCCTGCACCTCCAACCCCAGCATCTGCATCCCCTGCACCTCCAACCCCAGCATCTGCATCCCCTGTATCTCCAACCCCAGCATCTGCATCCCCTGCACCTCCATCCCCAGCATCTGCATCCCCTACACCTCAATCCCCAGCATCTGCATCCCCTGTACCTCCAAACACAACAAGTACATTCCCTGCACCCCCAACCTCAGCATCTGCATTTCCTGCACCTCCAACCCCTGCATCTGCAACCCCTGAACATCCATCCCCAGCATCTGTATCCCCTGCACCTCCAACCCCAGCATCTGCATCTCCATTATTAACCTCTCTCATTATTAACCCCACCTCTCAGAAATATACCCACAAACCTTTGTAGAAAGTGCAGGCAGCTACGGATAGCACTGAGTTTCAGCATCAGGCCTCCTGAGTTCACATGCCTATGTGTAATCCCTCACCATGTGATTCCTTGAGCAAATTCATGAAGCTCCCAGTGATTCTGTCTGATCATCCTTAAACAGGGGTGGTCTGTCTGAGAAAGTGTCTTGATATCAAATGGCATAAAGGGTTGTGGTCGCAGAAGCTGTGTATAAAGCAGGCATGTGGCTTGTGCTTGTAATCCCAATGCTGGGGAGATGGAGACAGGTAGACCCGCAGGGCTCACTGGCCAATCATCCTAGCCTACTTAGTGAGAGCCAAACTGACAAAAGACTGTCTGAAGGGGGTGGAGGAGACCACACCTGCAGAACAACACCCACGGTTGTTCTCTAGCCTCCACATGCAAGCACATACATGTGCACATGCACAATGCACACTCAGACAAACATATGTGGCTGAAGAGTCTCTCTGAGGTGTGGAAAGCTTTGAGGATGAGGGAACATCAGAACTGCACCTGCTACACAGCAAGTACTCAAACAGTGCCTGGTACACTGATGTGGGATCCCCTCTGAGTGCTGGGATAGGTTGTGTTACCATTGGTTAATAAAGAAGCTGTTTGGGCCTGTGGCAAGGCAGAATAGAGCAAGGAGGGAAATCCAAGCAGAGAGAGTGAAGAAAAGAAGGTGGAGTCAGGGAGACGCTATGTAGTTGCCAAAGAAGAAAGATGCCAGAAACTTACTGGAAAGCCATGGCCTCATGGTGATAGACAGATTAATAGAAATGGGCTAATTTAAGTTGTAAGAACTAGGTAGGAATACACCTAAGCCATTGGCCAAGCAGCATTGCAAGTAATATAGTTTCTGTGTGAGTATTCAGGTCTGGGCAGCTGGGAAATGAAGACGCAGTCTTTGTCTACAGTACACAGCAAGCACTCAAACTGCACCTGTACACAGCAAGCGCTCAATAAATATTGGTGTTTTTGACAAAGATGAGTGTAGTGGAGGCAGTTAAAAGGACAGTGAACATTACAGCCAGGATAATCCTAACCCCAGGAGCTCCAACCACACCTTCTCCTGGTACATGCCTGCCAGTTCATGCATGATGTGGTCCATGTAGTGAGGTTCTCAGGGTCCATTCCAGTTGAGGACTCCTGGCTTGTGCTGTTGGTTCTTAACTTAACTCGACTCCATTCTTGCATTTCATCCCTTGCCTCTGACTTCCGGATTCCATGTCCCTTGTCATATGACATCCCTAAAGTGAAAAGCCTCTCCAGACAGGAACTAGATGATTGAGGTTGCTCCAGATCAATGGAGAAAGAAAGGGGAGAGAGACTGCTAAAAGGCAGAATGAACAATGTCCTAAGATCCACTTGACCATCGTCGTATGTGAATGTGTGAATGTACGCCACTTGTGTGTTCCCAGAGGACAGCGTATCCTGTAGAGCTGTAGTTAGCAGTTGTGAGCTGCCCGATGGTGGTGCTAGTAACTGAACTCAAGTTCTCTGGAAGAGCATCCAACACTATTGTGAACCATCTCTCCAGGCCAGATAATACATTTTTAAAGCATCAAACTGTATGTTTGCATGTTGAATTCTATGGTGTGTTAATAACATATATATAAAGGCTTTTTACAAAGTCAAGCACAACTACCTCCACTCTTGGGCAAGCTGCCTCCTGAATGGGTCCCGGGAAGCGAAAGGCAGTCAGGATCTCAGGATGCTACACTGATTTCCAGCCATCAGATCAAAGGGGTGGGAATACAAATTGGATCCAAATTTCCAGGTAGGGGAGAAGGAAGGTGGGCTGGGTAGTCAGGTTCAAGAGGCCACGGTTGGGTAGGTTCTCTAAGACAAACATGGGAAAGACACTGGCCACCTCTACTTCAGCACGCAAGAAAGAGGCTCTAACACTGTCACAGTACGGATCTCTGATGAAGCCAAGATTAACGCTGCTCCATGAATCAGTCAGCCTTGAGCGGCCACCATACGTAGTAGGTATGATGTACACTTGGGATAAGGTACGCTTGCCACACCCAACCTAGAGCAAGATACCCAGAGGAAACCTTGAAAATATTAGAATTCAAGCCCACTGCTAGAAAAGAAGACCCCAGAATGTGAACTAATCTCTTTTCATTCCCAGAATGAGGCTAAAATTCTTTAAGTGTGGGATATCCCCATGTCTGGGAACTCACTATGGCTCATGGTAGCTCCTTCTACCTTGAAGAGACTAAGATTATTAGAAAGATCTCATTGATTTGAAATCTATCTCACCAGAGCTTCCTGCCTCTACCTTCATCCTAATCCTATTTACTCCCTGGGAATCACAGGGATTTATTCATCCAAAGGGTATCACCGAGCATATCTGTAAGCATGTGTGCATCTCTTCATGTCACGGTGTGCCAGCCTCTCAGCCCTAGAAGGGCTACTGTGGAGACACGAAAGATAAGCCACTTAAACTCACTATAAATTGATTGAACTAATTGTTCTCCTGAAATAGGAGGGGGCTGAAATCCCTTCTGAGGTGGTTTTCATAGTGAGAGAGGGCAGGATGGATGCATGGAGGAACACCCCGAATTAGGTAACATCTAACCCTATACGACCTCGAAAGTCAATCAGAACTGAAAATACCTAGACTCTAGGACAAAGAGCACAAAAGTCAATCCACAGGAAGGAATACTACTGAGCAGTAATGGGGAACTTTGTCTCACAGACAATCAGAAACATTCAGTGGGTACAGAAATGGCTCAGCGGGGAAAGTGAGGATGGAGTTCAGAGATAGCTCAGTGAATGTGGTGGTTTGAAAGAAAATGGCTCCCCAAAGGGAGTAGCACTATTCAGAGGTGTGGCCTTGTTGGGGTGGGTGTGGCCTTTGCTGGAGGAGGTGTGTCCCAGTGGGGGTGGGCTCTGAGGTCTCCTATGCTCAAGTGTCATAAACCATTCCTGCTGCCTACAAGATGGAGGACTCTGAGCTACTTCCTCAGCACCATGTCTGCCTGCACACTGCCATGTCTTGCCATGACAATACTGGACTAAACCTTTGAACTGTAAGCAAGACCCAGTTAAATGTTTTCCTTTATAAGAGTCGCTTTGGTCATGGTTTCTTTCACAGCAGCAGAAACCCTAAGATAGCGGGTCTGAGAATGAAGGGCAGAGATGGCTCAGAGGGTGAAGTGCTCACCAAGCGTGTGTGAGACGGGATGATCGCCCCTGAGAACAACCTTAGGTTGTCAGCTCACCACAGCGACATCTGCACACACAAGGTCTTCACCAATCGCAGCAGCCCAGGATCAAGCTAGGGCCCATCCGTGGATGAATAAATATGTGGCAGGTATAAACAGAGGGGCTTATTTTTGACCATAAAGAAGAACAAAATGATAAATATTAATTGGAAGAAAATGGATGGAACTGCAGCTCAGCATTAAGGGAAATAAGTCAGGCTCAGGAACACAGGTACTTCCTGTCTTCTCTCTCGTGTGTAGGATCTAGTCTTAAAAAGTAAAGACTGAAAGACTGGGGATGTACCTCAGTGACAGAATGCCAGCCTAGTGCGCATGAGGCCCTGGGTCTAATCCCCAGCAGCACCAAAGAGGGAGGGGATGAGGGAAAGGAGGCAGAAGAAGAGAAAGAAGAGAAAGATAGGATAAGGAAGGGGGGAAGAGGAAGAATATCAGAATAAGAGGAAAGGGGACGAGAGAGTGATGGGGGTAGGTCAATATGTAAATTATCTCTTCTTGGAAATCTTATAATAAAAGCCAATATTTTGTGGTTAATATATGGCATGGCCTAGGGATGGTATAGCCATCTCGGTCTATAGAAGCACACTATGATGTTCCTGCAGAGGCAAATTCACAGAATAATACATACCTCAGAGTGTGTCCCCATCATTAGGCCCTGCATGACTATAGAAGAATGGTATGAGCAAACACTCCCAATACAAGCTTGCTTTGAAAAAATCAGGGACAGTGGGTGGCTCAGTGGGTAAAGGCGCTTGCCACCAAGATTGACCACATGGATGAGAGAACAGGCTGCCACAAGCTGTTCTGACCCCACTTCTGTGTGCTGTACAACACACACACAAACACTCACACACGCACAAATAAATATGAAAATAAAGAGAGAACTCAGGGGCTGACATGAAGACGCAGGTTCTAAGTAATTGTCATACATTTATAGTACTATGTCTGGGATAGCATTCTGTCACATGCTTGTAGCTGTGGTTACTGAACAGTGAAATGAGAAGACACATATATTTTGTTCTTTTTTAATTTTTAATTATTTTTAGATTATCATAAAAGTCAGATTTCATTACAGCATCTTTGTCTACATGTACTATATGCTTTGTTCTCAGTTACTCCCCTGCCCTAAATGTTTCCTTCTTAATTCTTTTTTAATCCTTAATTTTATTTTGTTTATGTTTATGGGTGTTTTTGCTTGCATGTGTGTCTGTGTGCTGTGTTTGTGTCATGCCCTTGGAGGCCAGAAGAGGGAGTCAGATGCCCCCACCCCGGAACTGGAGTTACAGATAGTTGTGAGTTGCCATGTCAGTGCTGGGAACCAAACCCAGGTCTTCAGCAAGAGCAGCCAGTGCCATCTCTCCAGCCTCTCCTCAAACTCTTTCCTGTATCTGCATTTATACCCGAATATCCTTAAATGACCATGTACCATTTCCTCCCTCCCCCTGTCCCCCCAAAAAGGCAGTTTTACTATGTAAGAAAGAAAACAGTGGAAAATATCCAGTCGCCATGGCACCTCTGGGGATGAGTTGGGCCCTTGGTGGGCTCCTTGTGACAAAAGAGAACTGGACCTAAGCAGCATGCCAGAATTGTCACAGAGATAAAACCCGAAAATGCAGGTGAGGAACTTTGAAATTTGCAAAACAGTGTACAAATGTTAGCCGTTGTCAACATTATAACTCAAAATTACTTCATCCATCTCAGAGCAGAGAGGCAGAATCCATAACAAGGTAGCTCGGGGTTTGACATGGGAACTCAGAAAATACAAGCATGAGCTAAGAATAGAAAGCTGAAGTCCGTAAAAGTCCTGAAGGGATGTTCGCGAGCGAGCTCAGCAAGCTTGGGGAAATGCTTAACAAGAAGCCAAGAGAGGAAAAAAAAGCTTACAAGGTAACCAGGTGTTAACGGTGCTTCCTGCCTAATGAGCCACACACACAAGGTTCTGTCTTCGTTTTGTTTTAAAAAGAAAGTCTTGCCAGGCATGATGGCTTAGTTCTGTAATCCCAGCACTTGGGAAGCCGAGACAAAATGATCATAGGTTCAAGGGTAGGCTGGAGAGATGGCTTGGTGGGTAGGGTGCTTGCCCCATGCCATACAAGCATGAGGACCCAGATTCAAGTCCTAGAATCCACATTAAAACGATGGGTGTGTGGTATGTGCTTACCACCTCAGTGCTGGTGAGGTGGAGACACAGATCCTGGTGCTTCTCAGCTCTAGACCTCGGTGAAATCAGGAAGGCAGACTCTTGTCTCAAGAAATAGTGGTAGGAGTGGGTAGAGAGATAGCTCAGTGGGTAAAGCACGTGCTGTCTAAGCATGAGGCCCTGAGTTCAGGTCCCCAGAATGCATGTAAAAAGTCAAGCACAAGGGAGTAGAAACAGGCAGATACGGGACAAGGGCATGCATACACGTATGCATATGCGTGTGCGCACATGCACACACACACACACACACACGCACAGAGTCTAAGGCCATCCACTGTATATATCAAGTCAAGTGACACTTTCTACTTGGATTCTAACTAAGGCTTTCAGTGACTACCTTGTGCCTAGAAAATAAAGAACAGTGTCTTAGTTAGGGTTGCTGTGAAGAGGCACCATGACCACAGCAACTCTTACAAAGAAAACATTTAATTGAGGCAGCAGCTTACTGTTCAGAGGTTCAGTCCATTATCATCATGGTGGGAAGTATGATGTCATAGAGGCAGACATACTGCTGGTTACATCTTGATCAGAAGGCAACAGGAAAAGGTCTCAAACATGGGCAGTATCTTTAGCATAGAAAATCTCAAAACCTGTCCTCGCAATGACATACTTCCTCCAACAAAGCCACACCTCTTAATTGTGCCACTCCCCATGAGTTTATGGGGCCAACTACATCCAAACTCCCACAAACAAGCGTTTTTATTCCAAGTTCTAGATGAGTGGGAATAACTCAGCCAAGTTCAACAGCAAGTTCAGATCAAGATGGTAGCCAAGAGTAGATTTGAGGTGGGGAGCCTACGGGTACCAGTTCTCAGGGGCTGGCTGAGTGTGGACAGCTATCATGATTACTGATCAAAAAGAAAAAGTAAATCTAGGAAGGCAGGTGACTGTCAGCATATGGGCACAAGAACAAAATGACCATGGCCTTGGAGTCCTCTTACAAATGAGAAAGAGAGGCTGAGGCTGAAAGGTAAAGCACCTGTCTAGAATGCACAAAGGCTTGGGTTCAATTCCTACAATAGATAGATTGATGATAGATAGATAGATAGATAGATAGATAGATAGATAGATAGATAGATAGATAGATAGATAGATGAGAGTCAGATAGACAGACAGGCAGAAAGACAGTTGATAGATAGATGATAGATAGATAGATAGATAGATAGATAGATAGATAGATAGATAGATAGATAGATAGATAGATGAGAGTCAGATAGACAGAGAGGCAGAAAGACAGTTGATAGATAGATGATAGATAGATAGATAGATAGATAGATAGATAGATAGATAGATGATAGATTGATAGATAGATGATAGATGGAGAGATAGATAGATGATAGTCAGATAGACAGACAGGCAGAAAGACAGTTGATAGATAGATGATAGATAGATAGATAGATAGATAGATAGATAGATAGATAGATAGATAGTAGATGGATGGATAGATAGATAAGATAGGATAAGATAAGATAAGATTGGTGGATAATAAAGATAGACAGATAGATGAGGTATATTTAGGGGAGAAAGAGAGAGGATAAAGACAGACAGACAAATAGACAGAAGAAGCTCCAGGGGGGCTCAAACAACCAGTATGCATGAAAAATTCAGAAGACCCAAGTAAACTGGTGCAGCAGTATGATACATTTGAAGGCAATCTCAACCATTTACTACACACACACACACACACACACACACACACACACACACACACACACACATTACCCTGTGTACATGATATGGGAGGAGGAGTATGACATGGCACATATGTGGGGCTGATTCTCTCCTTTCACCTTTCGTGAGGCTTGGGGAATCAAATTCAGGCGTAATGCTAAGAACACTCTAGGAAGCTAAATCAGCACCCAAACAGTCTCTCGGGTTGGGGCTGTGAACTGAAGGAAAAGGAGAACGTGAGCTGAGCAACAGTGCTCATTTTCCTCTGCCTCCTGACTGGATGCAATGTGGCCAGCCACCTCCAGCTCCCTCCCTCATGCCTTCCCTGCCATGATGGGCTGTAACCTCAAACTGTGAGCTGAAATAAACCTCTTCTCCCTGTTTTATTAATGTTTTGTGTGGTGTGTGTAGCACATGTACTTATTAGTTTGTGAGCATGTACGTATTTGTACACATGTGTGTACACCTGTGAAGGTCAGAGGTTGATATTAGAAGTCTTTTCTGAATTGCCCTCCAACTCAGGGCCTCTCATTGAATTGACTCAACAATTAGACTAGACTGGCTGGCTAGCCAATGAGCTCCAGGGTTCCTCTCTCTCTCTCTCTCTCCCTCTCTCATACACACACACACACACAGAGAGAGAGACACACGTGCGCATAGTTGGGTTTTTCTGTTGTTGTTGTATTTTGTTTTTGTTTTTCTTTTTGCTCTTTTTCCTTTTGGGAGCCAGCTTCAAATATTCACACAGAGACTTATTATTACTTATGAATGCCTGGCCTTAGCTTGTTTCTAGCCAGCTTTTCCTAACTTAAATTATCTCATTTCTCTTCTTCTATGTTTTGTCTCTAAGCTTTTACCTTTCTCTCTTTCTGTATATCTTTTCCTTCCTTATTACCCCATGTCTGGCTGTGTGGCTGGCCCCTGACATTCTCCTTTTCTCACTCCTCCCTTCTGCTTTTCCTTTTTCTATTTATTCTTTCTGCCTGCCAGCCCTGCCTATCTCTCTCCAGCCTCACTATTGGCCGTTCAGTTCTTTATTAGATCAATCAGGTGTTTTAGGCAGGCAAAGTAACACAGCTTCACAGAGTTAAACAAATGCAACATAAAAGAATGCAGCACATCTTTGCATCATTAAAAAATGCTCCACAGCATAAGCAAATGTACCATTTCTTAAGTTAATATTCCACAACACATACACAGAGCAGGGAGAGAAAGGGAGAGAGGCCAGCTCTCTAGTTACACGTGAGAACTCCCATGCCCGGCTTTTACATGGGTGCTGTAATGCAAACTTGGTCTTCATACTTACGAAGCCATCTCTCCAGCTCCTACACCTTTCTTTCTCATCTTGGTTGCTATCATCAAGTATTTTGTCATAGCAACATGAAGAAACTAACACACCTGCGTACCACAGCAGCTCTTCCCTCTGTGTGATTCCAGGTCACACTCAGATAATGGGGCTTGCTAGATAAAATACAGGACCTCCATGGAATTTCACAGCAAACCAATCTTGAAGTGTGGGTCCCAGGCATTGGGCACACTTATGTCTAGGCATACTTAGACTTCAAAATTATTGGCATGCACTTATATTTCAAATTTACTGGTGCATACTTAGAACACTGGTTCAGTGTTTCTCTGAAACAAGAGGTGTCTGTCACTGCTGAGTCAAATGCAAAGCTAAATCAAGTTACCATCGATGGGAGAATGGGGGGAGCAGGCAGGCTGCTTATCTGGCATGAGGCAGGGATGGCAGCAGGAAGGACACTGGCCAAGAACAAAGGAAAGGGGTCTATCTACTTATTTATTATTTCATGAGCAAGTTGGAGACGGTATACATGTGAAGATCAGATGACAACTTTGGGGAGTCTCTTCACTAGAGGTGGGGTCTTCTTGTCTTTGTACTTTCCCCTGAACCATGAGCTTCTAATATCTCCACAGGAGTTCTGGGATTATAGGTGGATGCTACCATGGCTCTTCACAAGGGCTCTAGGATCAAACCTGAATCCTCAGGCTTAGGCATCAAGCACTTTTACCTACCCAGCCACCCTCCAGCTCGAAAGTCAAGACTCCCCGCTGGACCTGAGCAGTCTTTAAGCCCTCCTCCAGTTGTTACCTGTGGCAGCATGAAGTTACATCTCACCCCCACCTCCTACGATCAATGCCATCTTCTTTGGGGGTCACCCAGAAATATCTCTGGATTTTTTGTTGATCCCTACCAAATAATCACCCTCCAGCCTTCAAGCTGAACCTTCTCAACCCTGCCCCTTAGCATAGACAGGCCAACGCTTTCAATCCCTGGGGAGGCAGGATACAAAGTCAGGGGAGACTGTGAGGACATGGGAAGGGTGGCACCTTAATCTGTCAATAAATCTGCTCTGTGGATGGCCTACGTGGAAAGAGTACTTTTTTGGTTTGTTTGTTTTTTGAGACAGGATTTCTTTGTGGAACATCAATAGTTGTTCTTGGAACTCGCTCTTCTAGCCCAGGCTGGCCTCAGACTCACATAGATCTGCCTGCCTCTGCCTCTCAAGTGCTGGGATTAAAGGCATGAGCTGCCACTGCCTGGCCAGTACTTATTTTTATAGGATCTTTCCAGGAGAAATGCTGATTGGTATAGATCAGTTTAGGACCTTAGAGTTCATTACCTTCAAGAGCATTCTTCCTCCCTGCCCAGCATAAACATGCAATTTCCAAGCTTCTCGCAAGAATGTAAATGTTGTTTACAGCCAACACATGGGTCTTCCAAAGGGTTCCCTCAACCCTGTGGTCTATGATCTATGAGCCTGACTCTCACACAGTGCTCCTCAGAAACCATCCTATGTTTGGAGAAAGCTCCCTAGCAACTCTTTCAATGATGTCACCACAGAAGCCACCAAAATCATACTTGTGGCTATTGCTAAGACACACAGTGTGGTTCTCAGGAAGCTGCATCCATGTGCACTGAGTGTACTAGTATTTCTAAGCATCTCTCTCTCTCCTTTGATGCCTGTGCTTAAATCTATGCTACTTCTCTTAATAAACTCCAATACTACTTCAACACACACACACACGGATAAAATAAAGAAGGGGGTGGAACTGGGACAATGGTACAATCAGTAAAGTGTTTCTCACACAAATATGGAGCCCACTCAATGACTATCAACTGATGAATGATTAAACAAAATGTGATATAACCATATAGTGGAATATTATTCATCCACAAAAATGAATGCTACTTTACATGCTAATATTTTATCTGCAGCAGAGAGGCTACGCCTAAGCCTGCCACTGCCTGGCTGCTAATGCCAAGGCCTGGGAATCCTCTACATCCCACCACCATTGCCTCTACCACTGCCTCCACCACCTCCACATTCAAAGCTAAATGTTTTGGATCAAGTCTCTATCAATCTATTTTACCAATAAAGACTCAGGAACCAGATGCTGGGGTGAAAGCCTGCTAATTTGGAGAAGCAGAGAAAGCAGCCAACTGACTTTCCTCCTCTGCCATTGCCCCAGAAAGAGAGCTTTTCCTACTCTTTCTCAAACAAAAAACTCCTCCAACCAGATCTCCCTCCCTTCTACTTCCTGTGAGCCTCTCTCTCCAACCTCCTGACTTCCCCTCACTCTCTATGGTTACTTCCAGTCAGCTGGTTGCCTACTCCACCACTTTACCTATGGAATGTTGTTTTGATTCTATCCTGTTTACAATAGGCAGAAAGCTCTTGGATTAAAGGTGTATACTAGGACTGAACCACACCACAGTTAGAAGCAGTTTCCTTCAGTAAACAACACAATCTCGGGGTTCGCAGTATGGTGAAATATCCCGCAACATGGTACAAGACGGATGTACCTTAAAAACTTCACCCAAAGTGAGCTATCAGACACAAAAGACGATGTAGCATGTGTTTCCAATTATGTAAAGTATCAAGTCCACAGAAGCTGAAAAGGTCAGGGGATGCCCAGGTAGGCCTGGGTGGGGAGACAGATGTCTAATAAATAAGAGGTATGAAACCTTAACAAAGACATCCTAAAGTTGCTTGCGGTGACAAAGCGCAGCATTGTGGACTTACTAAAAGACATTCCGTCAGGGGCTGGAGAGACAGCTCTGTAGTTAAGAGCACTTGCTGCTGCAGAGGACCTTCATTCAGGACCCAGGGCTCATGGCAGCTCACAACTACCTAAAGCTCTACTACCAGCGGATCTAATGCCCTCTTCTGGCAGGCACATGTCCCTGAATGACACTAGGCTTAGCTACAAGCCAGCACTTGGTTGGGTGTGCCCTGAGATGGCCTGCCAGTGTCTCAGCCTCCCTCTCCTTGGCCAGACCTGAACCTCTCCACATTCACACCACCAGCCCCAGCACATCCCTGGTCCAGGATGGACACTGAGGCTTGGTTGTTTAGCTAACAAGGAAGGCACACTTAGTAGCCCTAAGCACACACTTTTAAATTCTGACAACAGCCTATTGTTCTTGTTTTACAAATGAGTCATTGAGAGCTTAAAGTAGCTTTTCCAATATCTGCTGCCCAGCAACAGAACAGACTCAACCACCAAGCAGCCTCGGAATCCACTAGTTTAAACAAAAAGCTATGCCAAGAACCTAGGGATGTGGCTCAGTTCTTAGAGCACTTGCCTGGCATGCAGGAAGTCCTGGCTACAATCCCCAGGACTGCACAAGCTAGGTGTGGAGGCATACTCCTGCAATCCCAGCACTTGGGAGGTGGGGACCATCCTCAGCTGCATCCAGCATGGGATTTATGGATTCATTAGATTCTGTTGGGGGTGGAGGAGGAGCAGGAGGAAGAAGGAAGAGAAGGAAGGAGGGAAGGAGATAAGTTATGGTCCCTACAAGAGACTGTGCATGTGTGAATGCACATGTATGTTTGTGTGTGCGTGTACATATGTGTGTGCGTGAGTGCACATGCATGTGTGTGACTGTGCATGCGTGTGTCTGCCTGTGAGTGTGATGCTCTGCATGTGTGTGTGCATGCGTGAGTGCACACGCATGTGTGTACGTGTGTACGTATTTGTGTATGTGTTTGAAGGTTAATGGAGGAGTAGAAAATAGAAGAAAGAAAAAACAAAAGAGGGAGGAAGGAGGAGAGGAGCAGGAGGGTGGAAGGAGGAGGCAATGCCAGGCTCTCCTCCCTGATGGGAGGCAGTTCTGTGGAGTCAGTTCCCTGCAGGTGAGAGACCAGCCTTAACTAAACAAGTTCTTAAGCAACAGATGAACTAGCCAGAAAATTCATCAGTTCAGAGAAAAGTCGAGCTCGGAAGAAGCTCAGAGCTGCACATCTGCCGCCTGGAGGTCAGTACCCCAGAAAGGCAGTGCTCTCTCACACAGCCTGTCCCGTCTGCGTGCCAGAGCCCTGCCGGGTGATCTTAAGGTTCCTGTCAGGGAGCCACAACTGCCCTGCACTTCCTGTCCTCCTGGGCCCACCTGTCAGGCTAAGCGGATGTTCCTGTCAGGCAGACAGTCTCCCTTGGAAAAACACTAACAAATTGCTACTCCTTGGGGGTCCCTTTTCTCTAGCTGGTGTCCAGGCTCCCCTTCGGTTAATACATTTGTTTCCCAGATGAGGCACACGGGCATTGATTAGACTTCAGAGCTGATCAGAGTGCGCCATTACAGACACTCGCCTCCATTAGGCATGAGGGTTTGGGATCAGTTTTTCTCTCTGGGAACAACCACGTACCAGAGAGAACATACTTTACTCAGACCTATGGCTCGATGACACCTTGTTCTCAGACCCATCAATCACTCTTTGGGGATTTCAGTTGGTTCTTCAATATCTAAAGGGACAGTGCATAGCATGGGGAGGACAGCAAGCCCGGAGTGGATCAGCACAAACTGACTCCCATCAAGGAAATGAGTAAATCTGGGATGGATCAGCACACACGGACTCCCATCAAGACAATAAGTGAATCTGGGATGGATTAGCACACACTGACTCCTATCAAGGCAATGAACCAGAATTTTGAAGCAAATTATAGGCTGGGGAGATGGCTTGGGGGATAGAAGTGCTCACTGAAAGAATCTGGAGACCCAAGTTTGGATTCCCAGCATCCACATAAAAGCCAGGCACAGCAATGAGCGTTGTGTCTCTCCCCTGACACACGCAATGAAAGATGGAGATAGAAGGGCTTCTGAGCTAGCGGCCAGGCAGTCGAACTGAAGAGTCAAGCTCCTCGTTCAAAGACAGACACTATCTAAAAAAGATAATGGGAGACTGGAGATGGCTCAGGGTTGAACACCCTGAGGGTTTTCCAGAGGGCTGGGGTGTAGCTACCAGTACCCACATTAACTGACTCGCAGCCACTTATAACTTGTGCTCCAAGGGATCCAACACCTGTCTGCCTTCTTCAGAACTCAAACACAAACTCGTTTTACAGCCACGCACAGAGTTTCGGCTTGCCCACTTTCTCCCACGGAAGTTGAGATGTTACCCCCTCTTGTCAGTAGGTAAGGCCAGCGGCCTCTAATTTAAGACGAGATTGATTTGAAGGGAGACTATGATGTTTAATGTTAATTGTCAGGTTAACTGGACTTTTAATAGTGGGTGCATCCATGAAGGCTTTTCAGGAGGATTTAGCTGAAGCCAGAAGGCCCATCCTGAAACAAATGAGGGAATGGGGTGGACGCCAGCGCCTGCCTCTCTGCTTCCTGACAACCAATGCCAGGTGCCAGCCTCCTCACCTCCCGCCATCACAACTTCCCTCCACCGTGGCCTGTACCCCTTAAACTCTGAGCCAAAACGAACCCCTTCCCTTTAGTTGCGTTTTGTCGTCGATGCTGGTCATGGTCATGAGAAAAAGCAGCTTACACAAAGATCAAACAGTGACGGGCAACAGCACAGAGCCCAGGCTCTGCGCCTTGGTGGTCTTTGTGGGCAGACCCCCTGTGCTCCCCCATTCCATCCTGGATCTCACAGAGTAAAGCAGTCCTGGTCTCCATTTCCTGCTGTTACAGTGGGGACTGTGTGCAAAGCCTCTGCCTTGGGACTGGCATGCTGTGACCCTAAGTTAATGCAAAAACAGCTCATAAATATTTGCGGAACCCTACTGCACTGCTGTGTGCCGAAGGAGGTGGATGAAAGGCAGACTTGGCGCCTGTTGTCAAGACACCCACAGTACTTCTAGAGCCTAAGGATGCATTGTCCGATGCAGTAGTTACTGGTTATAGCCACCCACAGACCACTCAAAAGTCAAGAGCCTAAGAGGTGTGGAGACTGTTGCTGCAAACTCAGAGGATTTATTTCAAAGATGAGATTTTTAAAAACAAAAAGCGTCTCATTAAAAAAATTTATATTAACTGCTAATATGATACATTTGGGGGCATATCCTCTGGATTTAGTAAAATTTAGGTTTAGTGTACTTGTTACTGTTTAAATGTGACGACTAGAGGATGTGAGATGCTGGATGAGGGACTGACTAGAGGACTCAGCGGGATAAAGGCACTTTCTGCCAAGCCTGATGTCCTGAGTTCAGTCTCCAGATCCCACAGTGGAAGGAGCAAGCTGACTCCTGAACGCTGTTCCCTGACCTCAAGATGTGCAGCGTGTGCGCACACTCACCCCCCATAATACACACACACTAACATAATAAAGAAAATAAATAAATACAAATTATGTATGCGTCTCACATCTATGACACTTATAACATTTTTATTGCACAGCCCTAATGCAGTGGCAGAGGATCAGATAACTCCAGAAACGACCGTTTACTGGGGGCTTGGGAGTCCCTGGCCCTGCGCTGCATGATCTCTCTGTAACATGCTCTCCACTTGGGCCATTTCCATGAGTCTGTATAATAAACTCATACAGGGGCCTGGGTGTATGATTGGGTTGGTAAAGTGCTTGCCACACAATCGTCATGACTCGAGCATCATCCCCAGAACCCACGTTAAGAAAAAAACCAAACTGCATGGTGATGCATGCATATAATCCCTATGCTGATGCAGGGGAATGGCGATGAAAGAGGCTCACTGGCAAGCCAGCCCTGGTCTCAAATAGCCCCTGAGACTGGCCTCTGACCTTCACACACACACACACACACA